>BHFT01036979.1:0-69127 GCA_004320025.1 Laticauda laticaudata
CACGAGCGAAATATTATGCTGGAATTCCTGTTCTCCATGTACATATCCCTCTGATAATTTCCCCCTCCCCTCACTGCTAACATCATAATTGGAAAGTGTTAAAGAGCCACATGTCACACTGAACCAACGGATCAAAGAGGATGTAAAAAACGGCGACAAAAAACCTTGCCATCGTTCGAAAATGCGATGTACTCCAACTGCTCGCGTTTCGGCTTCCTCTCTATCCGTTCCAAGCATCCGTCTATTGACGTTTCAATCCGCCTCAAAGAAACTTTTGGGGCTGCCTAAAACTTTTGCGCGGAAAATTATCCAAGGTTTGTCCATTCTGCATCTTGCTTACACATCTCACTACGCATCCGTCAGGGCATCCGTTACGCATCCTCTCACTAATCCGCCTACGCATCCGCAGAACTTCGCATCCGCCCGGAATGCAGGAGGAAGCGCGGAACGACCGCAGAACAGATACAGAACGGATGCAGAACGGATGTTCAAGCGGAAACAAAACGTTTAAAACGGAAAAAACGTTCGCAGAGAGGACCTATCTCGGATAATTAAGGATGTCTACAGGCATGCTAGAGGATGCCTAGAGGATGCAAAGGCGAACAAAGCTATTACTGCCTATACAAAAGGCGGGAGCAAAATCGTCTGCACTTCACTTTCCAGACCAGCAGCCCACCTGTCGCAAGACCTCTGCAGCCTTGCATTCTGACTCTTCCTCTTTCCACAGCCATCATTCATTGTCCACCCGTGGATTTGTTGCACAAAAGTCCTTTCGGCAGCCACCATCCTTCTGCCAACAGTGCAAAACCATTCTACAGGGCTCTTGTGAACTCTGCTACGGGAAGAAGAGGAGCCACCCAAAAAGTCTGGGTCCGAAGTGGTTCACCAGAAGAGCAGAGGACAGACTGTACAGCTGATGGTGGAGCTCAAGGAGCGAAGACCACTCGGGTGGGGGTGGGGGGCCCGTTTTCCCCCCAAAAGGGGAAAAAACCTGTTTTCCATTTGAAAGGGATTTTTTTTGCTCCCAAGCCCACTTTGTTTTGGGGGAACGGGAAAAGGTTTGTGCAGCACCTGACTCACCCAGGTTGACACAAGACAAAACAACCGAGCTCGGTCCAGCTGGAACCTGGCGCTCAAGGTGGCACTGACTCTGCGCACCTGGCCTCAGGGCAAACCACCTACAAGGAGCATTGCAGTACGGCTGGAGGGTTGCCACACAACACATCCAGCATTTGTGGTCAGAGAAGTGGTCGCAGGCATCACGAAGAATACAAGGAGGAGCTCCTACAGGTGCCCTCCACTGAAAAAGGATGGAAGAAAAGTTGCCAGAGGCAGTGGTATCAGAAGTGGAAACTTACCCACACCGTTGGAGCCATCGATGGCAAGCACGTGGCCTGGCAAAGCGCCAGCCAAATTGGGGTTCCACTTATCACAACTACAAGTGCTTCTTCCAGGCATTCATCCTCTTCACCATGGTCGATGCTGAACTACAAATTCATGTTACATCGATGCTTCAGGCACGGCTCATCTTCAGATGCCCAGTCACCTCAAGATGGAGAGGCTGGAAAGCAACCTCATGGTGGGCTTCCCAGGATTCCAGACCGCTGCCCAACCGACACGGCAGATGCTTTCCCTACTTCATACGTAGCGGATAATGCTTCTCCCTCACAACCTACCTCATGAAGGCCCTTACACTCCAAATACCTTCAACCCGTGAAAGAGAAGATCTTCAACTACAGGCTGTTCAGGGAACAAGAACGGGTGGTGCAGAGAGACGCCTTTGGCACTTTCCTGGCAACAGGTTCAGGACTTTCACCCAACATTCAGCATCCACCCAGAGACCTTGAGGAGGATCGTGAAGCTTGCTGCATCCTGCACAAATCTCATATGCGCAAACCGCTACCCTCAGTGTTGCACGAAACAGCTTGTGGACCGTCAACAAGGCAATGGGGACATGGAGCCTTGAGTGAATGGAGGCAAGGGCAAAACCTGATCGACACTGAGGAATGTGCAAGGCCCCCAAGCAGAGCCTCCAACGTGAAGGTGAAGAAGCAGCGCAACCTCCTGAAAAACACTGGTACAACTTCCCAGCTGGGAGCAGTGGAGTGGCAAGACAGGATGGTAAACTGCTTAATGGATGGCTTCCTTTCAGCCTGTCTCATCACACGTGGATGAAGATTGGGCCATGTATGTTTGGTTGGCCTAAGAACAGCGGCGTTTAATAAAGATTTTGTTTATTGTTGACATGTGTGATAATTAATATATTATTATTGATATATGAAGGCCATAGGTGGTCACCTGGGAGGGTGCCACCATACAGTCCCACTATGCTTTGTGCTGGAGGTTTACCTATCCCACAGCTATTACCCATCCCAAAAGGTATCCCCTGCCCACCCCACTTCTATCTTTAACCCATCCCACAAGGCATGCAAAGGCTTAAACCATTTCTTAAAAGTTTTCCCAAAGACTAGTTATTTAAAAAAAAAAGAAATGCAAGGCAAGTGTGTGAATCATAAATAGATTTAATTAACAAGAAGCTATAAAAACAAAATATGGGACTCTCTTGGCACGCCTCTTGATCGCCAGTCTCAAAGGGTGAAAGGGTGGCAGGTGTGTGGGAAGGTGCTTGGTTGCTGGAGTTGCTTGTCATCAGCTCCTCCAGAAAGCAAAGCCAGCAGAAAGCCCCAGCCCCAGAAGAAGCGAGGCCCGTGCTGCAGAAGCACCCAGCAGAAACCAGAGTGAGGGCCAGGTTGGGCGGGCATGCGTAGCCACTGTCCTCTTTGCCAGGGCTGCGCAGGCAGATGGCTAAGGCTTGCTGGCTTCTGCATTGGTTGGGGGTTGTGGTGGCAGGGAGGCTGGCAGGAACCAACGGCTGGCAGAAAGGCTGGGCAGGGAGGCCAGGCACCAAAGGCTGGCTGGCAGGCAGACAGCAAGGCTGGCAGAAAGGCTGCAGGCAAGGCTGGCAGGCAGGCCTGCAGCGCAGGCAGGCGAGCCAAGCTTGCAGGAAAGGCTGCACCAATGTGCTGCAGGGAGGCAGCACCAAGCTTTGGCAGGAAAGAAGCTGGCTAGGAAGGCAAGGCAGCAAGGCTGGCAGGCAGACTGGCTGCCCAGCAAGGCTGGCAGAAAAGGCGACAGGCAAGGCTTGCAGGGAGGCTTGGGCAGCAAGCTGCAGCAAAGGCTGGCCAGCAAGGTTGTAGCAAGGTGGCAGGCAGACATGCAGGCAGGACAAGCAAGGCAGTCGAATGGACTCGGCAGCAGGTCTTTTCTCTCTGAATGGCGACCTGCTTCGAGCTTGCTTTCCTTATATCCGGGGGGCTTGTGCAATGCACTCCCCCCACATGCTCAATTAACGGCCAGGCATCCGTTAGGCTTTCCCGCTCTGGCATCGCCTTCACCGCTTGTGCATCCGTTCTGCATCCGCTGTATCCTGTTTCCGCATCCGCTTTGCTGAGGCCCCCGGAAGCCCTGCGGTTGCGCCATCCGCTCCCATCCGCTGGGCTTCTGGTTCCACATCTGCCTCTGCAATCCGCCTGCGTTCCCTCCCCGCATCCGTGTTATCCGCTCCCAAAGTTATGCAAAATTTTTGCCCCTTTTGAGAGCGGATAACAATGGATGGAACATTTTGCTCATCCGCTGTGTCCTTTTTGCATCTGTTGGCCAGTGTGACATGGGCTTAAGGAGAGAAGTGAACAAAAGGGGTATTCTGAGATAGGAGTAGCTTGTGCAATTGGAAATGAATCTTAATATTTACCAGAGCTGGTATGCATTTATTCCTTTCCATTGGAAAGGCTAATACTGGCATTTCTGAGCACAAAGCACTAATGTGCTGGCTAGGAAATTCTGGGATTTGAAATCCATACATCTTTAAATGGCTGAGATTACACTATTTTAGTCTAGTAATCCTATGAAATGGAGGAAAAGCAAGATGCCAAACTTCTGGCATATATGAATATTGTATTATTATGCCTACCTTTATTCCTTTTATAATCTACTCTATAATTAGACCTCCCAATGCAGCACATTTAATAAAAAGAAAACAGAAACCTAATCAATCAATAGTACAGTTTTAAAATGGAATTAAAGCAAGCAAATCTGGAAGATTAAATTGGCAAGCAGAAAAAATAATTTTAGGACCTTATTTATTTAGGCTAGGAAATATTAGGAAAAAAACCTTTTTTTTTAAAAAAAAGAGAAATTTTAAATCTTAGTCACAAAATGAAATCATCTTACCATTTACTGAAAACTTACATCAAAATGGCCTATCTAGGGAGAATATTCAACAATTTGAGAGCCAGTACACAAATAAAATGGAACTATATATGGTTATTAAAAGCCACTGCTAAATCTCATAGATATTTTCATGTAGGTGGCACAAACCAGAGTAAGAGATAAAATGTTATACTGAAGGCATAAACAGGAATTGGTCTGATAGAGTTCTTTTTTTAATTATTGAGGTTTATAATGTGATGAAAGGTTTTATACTTTCCACTTAAAACTGAAACTTAAAAAAAACAAGCTGATGATTAAGTATTTGATGTATTTTGTATTTTGATAATTCTCAAGTGAATTATCCTGTGCTGGATGTGAGTAAATCTGTCAGCCAGAGTTATAATCTAGTTTCTATTAAAACAACAAGAGCAATGCAGCTTTTGCAAATAATGTTCTTTAACAGGATGAATTTTTTTCACAAATAATGGCATAGGAATAAATTTTATGTTTATTTTTTCCAATCTATATGCAGTATTTAAAATTCTTGGATGACAGATGAAACAAGAAGGCTTCTGCAAACATTTGATTTCCTCTTTTTTGTGGGACATTTTTCTTTTTCTCAATTTACAACTTCGAAAAAAAATTGCCCAACTATCCTGACAATCACACCATCCCCCAGAACACTGCAGTTACATGGCCTCAATAACCAACTCAAACTGTCTCCTTTCTTTCTGAATAATTAATGCTTTATTCTTGCAGTTACCATCAGAAGGAGTAGAAAAACATTTCTGGTAGTGGCCCTTGCATTGTTGTTCATGTTCTCCTGTTGCTAGGCAACCAAATGTCACTACTGATGTCGCACAAGGATCTGATTTCAGAGTAGGACAGAGAAGAGCAGATATTGAAGCAGTCACAAATGCAATTCATAGAAAGGTCAACATGTCTGCTTTTGGACACCATCAGTAAAAATATTCTTTTTGGCTACAGTCTATTTTAAGGCTATTTCTTTTTATACCCAAGATAACCTGACAAAGTCATAGTTTAAATCATAGTTAAAGGGAAGCAGCTCTCTTTTCTTAAATGTTGCTTATATATTCTGGAAATATCATGCTGGAGACCTAGCTCTGGCAAGTGAAAATCTGCACTGCCAGATTTAGTGTGGCCTTCTGAAGTAGATTGAGAGGTCCACCCTATCTGGAACTGAAGTGAAGTGACTGTGATGCCTACAAGATAAGTGGGAGCGGGGTAGGATGGGGGAGCAGCAGAAGTAGAGCCATAAGAAAAAGACTACATAGGAAGATATGAGAGACACAGCAACAAAGGATATTTATTTATTTGGTTTATTTGATTTCCAGAAGTGACTGTACAGCTTGCTCTCGTTGGAGGTCTCCCTTCTGCTTGTATAGACTTCTCTCAGAATTCCCCAGTCAGTGGTTGGGGAGTTCTGGGAGCTGAAGTCCACACCTTTAAATTTTCCAAGTCGGAGAAACATTGTTTTAATCAGTCTCTATACATTGACCTCTACATTTCAACTCTTCATGTGGTATAATTTTTCACATTAATCTCAAGTATACATCTCAAAAGGTTCAAGAATATATTAATAAAAATATTTATCTTATCCAGTCAAGCCACGCATTAAGTTATTATAATTATTATTTATTTCTATTTTCCCCAAGAACTTCTTGTATGATCTGTCCTCTGTTAAAATGATGAAATACCAGAATTGTTTCTCCCTTTTCTAGAGAAGAAAAGACAGTGTTTTGTTTTGCTTTTTCTTCATGTTATAATTAATTGCCATCACTGGAACAATGCATGCAAATTAGCTTTGGCATATGCTAAAGGAGGCACGTGCAAGGATGGGTTTTAAGAAGGATAATTATCTGAGCTGCTTCTTATTCCAAAAGAGCCAGCTTAAGTTCAGCTCTTTGATGTGACCTTGATTGAACCTCAAACAAACCAGGCAACCAATACAATCATTAGTGACAAATCTTAGCAAAGGATGTGCTTCCATTACAGGTAATCCTCCACTTATGACAATAGATGGGAACAGAATTTTCACTGCTATGCAAGGTGGTTGTTAAGTGAGTGATGCCTGATTTTATAACAATTCAGCCAAAGTTCTTAAGTGAATTGTTGAGTTTATTAATGAATCATACAGTTGTTATACAATGAATCAAGGTTGCCCCATTGATTTGTTGGGAGTTAGCTGGGAAGATCGTAAATAACTTGTCATAAATACATGCTGGCTGCCAAGAACTCAAATGTTGTTCATGTGACCGCTGGGATGCTGTTTTGGTGCTATTAAAACTGCGGTCACTGAATGAATACAGTAGCTTTAAGTCAAGGACTATCTTTACTTCTCTTTCATCTATTTTTATCTATCTATCTATCTATCTATCTATCTATCTATCTATCTATCTATCTATCATCTATCTATTAAATTTACATGCCTCTCATCTCACTGGCAAGTGACTAATAATGCTGTTTCTATATTCCACTATATATATACTTTATAGGTACAGTATATGCTGTAGAATGCTACTAATGCATGATAGATACGATTAGCATTGTAAATAATACATTGTACAATTCCCATAAAGATTAGATTTATAAAACAACATGTTTGCTTTCAGAGGACATAACTTCAGTCACATGCCATTCAAGGGTGACCACAGAAATTGCAGTCACTCCACATTGGTAGGGCAGCTACCTGGGTAGAGTCCACACCTTTCATATGGTAAGGCATCACAGTTGCATTTGGGAGAATTAGAAGGTGCTAGCCAAGCCCCATTTTTCTGAAGATGCTATGGTGTGGCAGTTGGAGGCACCTTCTGTGCTTGTTTCTAATTCAGATATAGGCAGTTCTCAACTTATGACCACAATTGAGCCCATTCCCACTGATAACCAAGGCAGCTAAGTGATTTTTTTGCCCCATTTTACAACCTTTCGTGCCACAGTTCTTCAGTGAATCACTGCAGTTGTTAAGTTAGTAACACAGTTGTTAAGTGAATCCAGCATTCCCATTGACTTTGCTGGTCAGAAGTTCACAAAAGGGGATCATATGACCCCCGGGACACTGCAATCGTCATAAATACATGCCAGTTGCCAAGCATCCAAATTTTGATCATGGGGCCATGGGGATGCTACAATGGTCGTAAGTGTAAAAGATGGACATGAATCACTTTTTTCAATGCCATTGTGACTCCATAGAAAAGAAGGACCAGGGGGGACATGATAGCAGTATTCCAGTATTTGAGGGGATGCTACAAAGAGGAGGGGGTCAATTTATTTTCCAAAGCACCAGAGCACAGGACAAGAAACAATGGATAAAAACTAATCAAGGAGAGAAGCAGATATAACAGATAACAGATAATCAGAGTTGGAAGGGACCTTGTAGGTCATCTCGTCCAACCCCCCACCAATGTGGGGGACCCTACACCATTTCTGACAAATGGCAGTCCAATCTCTTCTTGAAACTCTCAAGTGATGACACTCCCACAACTTCTGAGGGCAAGTTCTTCCATTGGTTGATTGTTCTCACTGTCAGAAAGTTTCTCCTTATTTCCAGGTTAAATCTCTCCTTGTTCAGTTTCCATCCATTATTCCTTGTCTGGCCTACAGGTGCTTTAGAAAATAGCTTGACCCCTTCCTCTCTGTGGCAGCCCCTCAGATATTGAAAGATTGTTATTATGTCTCCCCTGGTCCTTTTCTTCACTATACTAGCCATGCCCAGTTCCTGTAACCGTTCTTCATATGTTTTAGTCTCCAGTCCCCTAATCATCCTGGTTGATTGCAAACTGGAACTAAGAAAAAACTTCCTAACAGCAAGGACAATTAACCAGCGGAAAAGCTTGCCATCAGACATTGTGAGTGCTTCATCATTGGAGGTTTTTAAGAAGAGACTGGACAGTCACTTGTCTGAAAAAAATGGTAAAGGATCGTCTGCTTGAGCTGAGGCTCTATTCTGATTCTGATTCTGAATGATTGTAAGTCGAAGACTACCTGTATTTACTTTAGATTGTGTGTACTAAAGAGCTCTGAAAAGAATTAGAAGTGTTTTAGAATATTTGAAGTCACCTTGCTGTTTGCTTTATGTATCTCTTGAAATGAAAAAAGATTTTCCCCCAAGCGGGTGTCTTCCCCTCCTTAAAGCTCTGTTAATGCATATCATTTTACCATTTTTTATTTAGCTGTTTATCTCACCATCCTCTGTATGTTTGGCTTCAAGGAAGTGCTACTTCCCCAGACCTGTTTCTACAGGTATATTTTGCTCCTCCATCCGTTTCTGCCACTCAAAATCCTTTTATCAAAAAACTGCAATACCCAAAGCTTTAAAATATTTATGTCTGTCAGCACATGGAAACTGAAGTTGTTCCAAAGAATCATCAGAAATGCCAGCAAAAGTAAAACAGGAAATTCTTAAATAATATTAAAATAACACCCCCAGGAGCATGGAATGGAAATCAGGAGATAGAGGCCACAATATATTTGGGCAGATTTGCCTAAACCTCACAATAAATTAGTTTTACAGTAAGTCAAGTCAGCATAAGTGAGAGTAAATTAAGAAAACATAAACAGTTCAAAAGATGAATAATAATAATGACAATCACCATAACAATAACAACATGTATTTTTCTAGCCAGTTTAAATATTTGCCAAAACCTCTGTTTGCTTCTTCCTTGATCCTTATATCTATAGTTTGTTCTAGCCACTTGTTCTCTCCTCCTCCTCTTCCTCCATCTTCTTGTCCTGCTTAGTTCCAGAATAAACCTAGTTTAGTTTATTTTGCACGAAACACTGTGTTACAATGAAGCTGATCATTACAGTATATGATCACACAAAAGGTTTTTTTTTCAGCCAGGTTGTCACAGAGGCAACTGTGTAACTTATAACTGTAACTGGCCCAAGGTCACCCCTTTGGCTTCCATACCTGAGGGAGAATTAAAATCCAGGAAAGCCGTTACTAGATCAGCTGTTTCTGATCTGTAATCGTTGAATATATATACACCAGTAGGAATACCTTCTAGATATCTATTAATTCATATGCTCCACCCCTCGTGTCAGTTTGTAACTTTTTATTGTCCCAAATGGTTCATCAGAGCACTAAAAGTTTTGAATCGAGTTACCTCATATCTGCTAATTTAAAGAATGCATTCAAAATCTGGAACTTATTATCCCATGGAATTGAAATTTCAGGGATCTCCACACCAGTTGTATTTACAAATTTGTGGCTTGTCCAGCATGACTGAAGTTAGCTGCAGTCATATGATCATGATTTCTCATGCTTCCTGCCAGCTCCCCAATGGAAAGTCAATACAAAAACCAGCAGGAAATCAAAAGTTTCTCCCATTCCTAACTGCATTTTTTCCCACCTGTTGTCATTATGTTTCTTTGTTTAGGTAAAAAAATATATCTGAAAGCATGATCCAACTATTAACCTTAGTTCTCTATAAAACTTTCTCATAGTTCATTTGCATGGCTTTCTGTTATTGTTGTTGTTCTTGAGTATGGAAAAGACCTCTGAATTGTCCATATCAAGTAATATGATTCTGTATTTTTTGTCCAAAAGAAGCAACTGAAATATAGGGGGGCAGAGGGACGACCCTTAAATGCTACTAGCTATTTAAAGAGATGAGTATTGCTATGTACTGCACATTTTTGAAGACTCTCTGATTTCTTTTTCATCCAGTTTCTGACCTGCAAAACTTATTTCTTCTAATTAGACTGAGCAAGAGGAAGACATTCAGAATTAGATGCAGCTTTCTCTGTGTTCACAAATACTTCAAAAAGTAGCCTCCCAAGTACAGAATGCTGTTTATTGCATAGCTATTGATGTGTATTGGACTCGTTCTATTTTTGAAACAGTGCCATGGTAACTAGTCTCACTTGACAAAAACCTGATGTCACAGCAAAATTAAAGGACGTAGAGACTGAACTTCAGGTAGCTGGAGAGATCAAGGCTGTTAGTACAAGAGTCACATCGTTGGAAAAACAAGTTATATTTGTCTTTCGACGCTATATGCCTGACTGGGGACTGCAGGATTGTCAGTGAATCAAGGGAAATGATGTTTTCTCATTCCTCCAGTGATCCCATCATTTCTGCCTGCCTTCATAAATAGATAATACAGGTCAAGAATTTGAGAACAGAGATAGAAGATTTTCTGAAACATTTTGTTTATAATAATGTTAGGGAAAGGAAACATGCATCTGAAGGTGAAAAGTTCTCAATTGCTGATGAGGATAGTATTTCCAGTATTTGAGTCTCCAATAAAAAGAGATTCGTTTTTTGCTCTTTAGCCCCAGCTATTCTCTTCCATTAATTTGCATGGTAAAGATTTCTTGGCTTGCCTTGAAACATAAAATCTACATCCAGAATTTACTTGTCATTCCTTTTGCATTAATAAAGGGAGAAAGAATTCCAAGTCAAAGAAAAGTGCATTCAAAGCAAATTCTTCTATATCTACTTTAGCAACTTAGAAAAAAGAGGGGTGCCTCATGGCTTAGCTCCCAATAGAAGAATTAATGTTCAAAGCTGCCTTAAAAACCAGAATCATTGGATACTAGGTTGTTCTGAAAGGAAAGGCCATAACTTTGCAGGCACCAATATGCAGGAGGTGATTTCGGCAGCGATGGTGGTTATTGTTTCATAAGTTCTAAAATAGTTCACATTTGGGACTCAGTGTTAATTTGAATCCAATTACTTCAAATTGCTAGTTAGGGTTGCATATCCTGTGTTTTTAAGGCTGCAAATATCTCTGAAATATTGGGAGTGCCTCCTCTCCAACAGTAGCCAATAAATTAAAATGTTTTATATTTATGGTTTAGTGGTTAATATATCAGGCTAGCAATGGGGAGACTACAAGTTCTATTCCTGCCTGAAGCACAAAACCAGTGTCCTTCAGGCAGGAGTAGGTGAAGTCCTTGGTGGTTTTCTTGCAGATGTTTCGTTACCCAACTGGACAATGTCATCAGTGCAATAGGAATGTTATCTAGTTAAATAATGACATTTCTGCAAGAAAAACCACCCAGCTTAGAGAGCACCAAGGAGCTAATCATTTTTTCACAGCTCTAGTAAGCAGGCAATTGCAAATCACTTCTGAAACTATAGAGAATTGTCCAGATAGGAGTCAACATTGAATCAAAGTCATCTTCCAATTAAAGTCAATCAAATGTATTGTTTTTCCTAGTCCCGCCCACTTTGAGTGGAATGGTCCCTGGTACGATAATTGAAGGCCGAGTCAGTCTTCAGTCATGAGCCTTTCTCTATTGAGTTCTGCTTTTCTGGGAATTTAGAGAATTTAAATAAATCATACAGGCTTTGTCAGATTCAAATTGCTGTCACAATATGTTTAAGCTTGACATTCAGGTTTCACTTCTTATATTCTCCACAGAGCAAATTTCATGAAGCTCACTTTTTCTGATGCTTCACTTAAAGCAGATTTACATTTTTCTTTCTCTCCCTCCCTCTCTCTTTCTATACACGCAAACACACACACACACACACACACACACACACACACAGAGGGAGGGAGGGAGAGAGAAAGAGTGTCTTATATTTAGAACTATCATTGCTCATCATCTTCCCTTCAAAATGTGCTTACAGAATGCAAGACATAATTCATGGTTACCAATTATAGTTTTAGCAATGCCTGTTTAGCTTCTGAGAGGGAATGTTGGCCTGTCTCCAAGTTTCCACAATTTTTCCCACATTTTTCTTATTATCTGAGAGCATGGAAAGACAAAAGCCACACGGCACTCTGAGAATAAAACCTATGTCAGAAGCATCTTCCCCAATCACTAAATTGTTTCTTTTTTTAAATGATGTCTAAAGTAGAGGAGGAATTACTTGGTGTTATACTTTCCTGTTGCTTACATTCATGGAATAATGGGGTAACCAAAGACCAATAGCCCTATGGGACTCTCCATACTAATTACCCACAGTATTGTTTACAATTGCTTTGAAAAGGTTTAGGGTTAGGGTTATTGTCTCAACGATAATGATTTTGATATACAGGTTGTCCCAAACTTACAACCATTCATTTGACAACTGTTCCAAGTGACTATGGCACGAAAGCAGTGACTTAGGATTGGTCTTAACATTACAATCACAGTGGTCACACAATCAAAATTCAGACAACTATATTTATGAAGGCTGCAGCATCCCAGAGCCATGGGATCACGATTTACAACTTTTCCAAGGGGCTCCTGACAAGCAATCAATGGAGGGAGATAGATTCACTGAACAATTGTGCTATTTGCTTAACAACTAAGGCCAAAAATGAAATCAATTCAGATGCACTTCACTTAAGTACCACATTACTTAGTGATGGAAGTTCCAGTTCCAATTGTGATTGTTAAGTCAACCACTACCAGTAGAGATATAAAGCTATAGAAATAATATAAAATGTTGCCTTTTGCTTCTCTCATGGTTTTTGCCTATCCTTTTTGTCCTGTTTTGCTAATTAACTGTTTTTAATATTTGCTGTTGTTTAATATCTAAACATCAACTTTTTTTTTTGCTAGCTGAATTAAGTAGTGGGTGTGCTTATTCTGATCTAGATGTAGGAATTGATTGAGAGTATGCTGGAGACAAACTAAACTGGAAATGACCCAAAGTAATTTTCAATGATCTCCCACTGGATTGCATTAAGGTATTTAAATCCGTCTCACTGCACAGAAATGAATTGGCTAAGTTATTTAAAATTATGTTCGGTGGTTGAGTCCAACTTTTTTTTCTCTTGCAACCATTCCATATGTGCTGTGAGAAGAAATCTTAAACATTTGCAGTGGTTCTTTCACTAAGTCAGTGTTTCTCAACCTTGGCAAATTTAAGATAGGTGCACTTCAAATCCCAATTATCTGGCTGAGGAATTCTGGAAGTTGAAGTCCACACCTCTTACAATTGATAAGATTGAGAAAAAACTACACATAGGCATGCAAATTGATAAAGCATGGCAGATTTGCATGTAGGGGCAATACTAAAGCATTCATAGAAGCAGTTCAAATCCAAATAACTTGCTTTAGGATTGCAATTAGGAATATCCTCTCTACATGGTATTAAAAATAGCTTCCTTTCTAGCACCTCAGCAGAGGATGACACTGGAAGTCTTAACTATTTTTTAATGTAAAGAGTCTATTCAGGGGAAAACAAATATATTTTCTGCAAGTCATCTCCAGCTCATGGTGGCTTCATGGCCATTTAGCTCTGTAATTTTCTTGGTGATGCTACAGAAATGATTTGCCACTGCTACATTTTTCAATTTTCCTTGCCACTCTAAAGGTCCCCCATCTAAGTACGATCCAGAGTTGACTCTCCTTAGCTTCTAAACCAAGTAAGACAGCATGTTAATTTGGAATGTTTTTATCAATTAGCCACTTTATGCTTCTTTATGCTATGTACTACATAACAGAGTTTTCAAAGTTGTTGGGTATTTTTTTGCAAATTTATATCTATCACCAAAAGGTTAATGGCCTTAATCCTATCTATGGAAAGGACATAATAGAAAAATCTATCTACAAAGTAAGATCTTATCACTTGAACAGTGAACAAATCAAAATGGCTCAGATGATTTAAAGTGTAAAATATAGCCCACTACTATCTCTGTTACAGAAAATGGCCTTTGTATTATACAATCAGTTCAGTTCCTTATACACATCAATACATTTCACCCATTGTAAATCTACGCAATCCACTGTAAAGGTTGGGGAATGGAAATTAAATATGTAATGTAATAACTATGTAGATGGCTTCATAGTTCAGGTTAAGCAGTGGAAGGAGAATGGCTCCTATCTATTTTAACTGTGCCAAATTATGGATTTGCAGTTTGTTGTCTTTCAAAATGGATCATTAATGCCTTAGAAAGTAAACGGCACTGGATTTGACATCCAACATTATTTAAGCAACGATGTGGCAACTATAAAAATGTGATAATACATAGAAATATATTTATGTAAGTGTGGTTAGATAGATAAATAAGGCTAATCTCATTTTAAAAAAACTTTAAAGTTTAGTTTTAAATTTTATGCTCCTTGGTCAAAACTGGAACACCTGCCTTAAAAAGGGAGTATTTACTTTATTTAAACTTGTCTAAAAATATGCATATCTCTTGAGTACATCTTATTTTGTCACTCACCAGTTCCCACTTTCAATTATGATTGCCTGACATGTTGACTTGAGGTTTCAGGGGTATTAATGGAATTCTCTTAAATAAGAAACTTTTGGTGATGAAAATATAATTTGATGTATAAGAAATCTATTTTAGAAATAGCAATCAAATTCAACAAAGGCAAAATGCGCAAATGCTTCACATCGAGAGCACTGCTCGGCAACCAGATCTCTGGGATTTTTACCTACTCTGTTGCCAGGAGACAGGACATCTATATTTCTACTGGTTTGAGAAGCAACCAGTGTGTGTGTGTATGTGTATCTGTGTGCGCACACGCATGTGTGCACGTGAAGGAGATATGCACATTCATGCCAGTTCCCAAAATACTGAAGAAATACATTTGCAGAAGAAAATGAAGGAAGATAAAATCAAAGCTAGAAAAGCTAAGAGAAGGAATAAGTGAAATCTACCCCTGCATGAATCCAAGAAGAAGATGATTAAGAAGCAGCTTATGGTGTAAATTAGAGGTGACATTCAGCAGGTTCTGACTAGTTCTGGAGAACTGGTAGCAGAAATTTTGAGTAGTTCAGAGAACCAGCAAATCCCACCTCTGACTGTCCCCTCCCCCATCTATTCTCTGCCTCCGGAGTCCCAGCTGACTAGCTGGGTCTTCTCTGGTTGGCCTGCACAGGAGAACTGAGCTAGAAAGCAGGCTAGTGGAGTGGGGAGGGAAGGGTTTTTTTGCAGTATCCTTCCCCTGCCATGCCCACCAAGCCATGCCCTCCAATCCAGGCCTCACCCACCAAGCCACACCCACAGAGCCGGTAGTAAAAAAATTGAATCCCACCACTGGTGTACAGGGAGAGTTATTTATGGTGTTATTGTACATTTATACATGGTGAATTTCTTGCAACTTCTTGTACATTTATACATTGAGGATCTTCCTGCAACCCAGGATAATAAGACCAAGTCATAGACCTTTGTAATTCAATGTCAGCATCACAACAATCATAAACATAAAAGTAAGCTGTTGGCATGTTTGTGTATCTATATAGCAGAGATTGCCAAGAGTGCTGGAAGGGCATTTCCTTGTTTACATTTTCTCTTTGTTGTGGGGAAGAGATTTATGTTAGGGTTTTGTTTTTCTTTGTATGATATCCATTTCTTATTTCTGCTCATAAGGCACTTGAGATAGCTAACAACAAATATATATATATATATATATATATATATATATATATATATATATATATGACACTTAGCATTCCATAAGAATAGTTAATACCACTGTTAAACTACCTAAAACTACAAAAATATTGGGTGCAAAGAATCAGGACCATACATTAAGTTCTAGTTAAGTTGATTTATTCACTTATGGCAAGGGCCTCCAACCCATGGTTTGTGAATTGGGACGTGGCATGCTAGCAACTGGTCTGCGCAAAAAAGCAAAGCCCCATCCATGGGATTCAGGCAGCACATGAAAGCACACCCCCTCCAGTTCACAGAAAAACCTCTCTCCACAAAATCAGTCCCTGGTGCCCAAAAGGTTGGGCCATTGACCTATGGTACAGTGGAGGAGAATTGGGTTAGATCAGGGAGGGGCCACCTTCTTCATCATTTTAAGCATGATGTTGCCTTCAGTTCACTTGTGTGATCTTGGGAGACAGAATGAGCAATCAGGGGCTTCCCATCACTATATTAGATGAGCTTTCAGGTTTTACCAATTATGTGCTTCTGTGCATGAGTTAGACATTATTTTCATCGTATCAAACTAGGGATTGCTATCAGAGATAAGAATATTTTTTCCAATTTTTCCTTCAGAGACCCTGTCTTGGCCAAGATTACAAATAAATACTTGACTAGTAAGATTTAGTTGGCCCTGCTTCCTGGAAATTCAACAAACAAATGTTCAAAATAAATAGCCATGTGTTTACAAGACCTGATGCATTTTCACAAAAGTTTTCCTCCAAGAGAATCAGTTAATATAAATAAAATATTAAACCCATAGCAGGTAAACTAATAGATTTATCCTTACTGAGCAGAGTGCAGATATTCTTCCTACTTTTTTCCAAATTTATCTGCTTTTACTTAAGTTAATGTTTGCCATTGCAGTTCTATGGAATGAAAGATATATTGTACATGTAGGTATCACTGTAATAAGAGAAAATGCTGATAGGATTTCATAGGAAGGCAAAATGCTTTATTACATAGTTTTAAATTCACATATATGGATGTATCCATACTCTCTCTCTCTCTCTCTCTCTCTCTCTCTCTCACACACACACACACACACACACACACACACACACACGCACACAAACACATTCATTCTCCCTATGGTAAAATATAGAAAATATACAATTTTTTTTACTTCTATCTTATGGTTTATGCACTGAGAAAATGGTTGTAAAAGATATAATTGAATGAAAAATGCAATTGACATTATTTATTTTGTCCATTTGAAAAAGTATTTGCGCTGCTGATTACCCAGAAGAGTTGTCATAAAAATGGAAAAATCCAAACTTTCAGCAGTTTTAAAAGAAGCAAAATATCACTTGTAGCAAAACTGGGTCAGAAAAAAACTCGATCCCTTACCAAACAAAAGATCTCATGCATTTTAAATGCTTTAAAAGTCATATCAAAATGAACATGACTTAACAACTAACTCAAACTAAATAAAATATTTTCATGAAAGAGATTAAGAATATGGCAAACCACAGAGAAAGGAACAGTTGTATATCACACCAATCTAATTTCTTCTGGTGATGAAAAGATTCAGAATGATCTCTAAAACGTAGCTTTTCAAAACAGACAGTTCTTGTATTATGAGAGCCAGTTTGCACTACTGGTTAGGACACAAGGCTAGAAATCAGGAGACAGTGAATGTTCTGTCTTAGGCACGAAAGCTGGCTGGATGACTTTAGTATAAAGGTAAAGGTAAAGGTTCCCCTTGCACATACATGCTAGTCGGTTCCGGTTTTGGGGGTGGTGTTCATCTCCGTTACAAAGCTGAAGAGCCAGCGCTGTCAAAGACATCTCCATGGTCATGTGGCCGGCATGACTAAATGCTGAAGGCGCATGGAACACTGTTACCTTCCCACCAATTGAGATCATCCCACAAAAAGTGGGCCATACTGTGGGGAAATGCTAAGAAAAAAAAAAACCTTCTTTGGAAAAGGTGGATTTTCAGGCAACCAACTGAAATTATGGTTTTACATTTAAGGCCCCTTTTTAAATGTTCCCTTTTGTGCAGTTCACAAAAGAACTATGTAAAATATTAGCAATAATGTTTTTGTATCAGAAAGAGAAATGGCCACTGTATTTTGTATTGACTTAACTTTTGAATATTCTTCAGTAGTTCCATCTTGAGCGTATTTAAGACAAATAGATGTTTAAAGGCATGACTTGCTGGGATAATAGGAAGCAACAAGCAGGTACTCCTTGTCTTGCAAGTATTTGTTTAGTGACCGTTCAAAGTTAACAGCTGTGAAAAAAGTGACTTACAAAAGGTGACTGGTCCACCATTTATGACTGTTTCAGCATCATCACAGTCACACGATCAAAATTCAAGCAACTGGCAACCAATATGTATTTACAATGGTTGCAACAGCCCAGGATTATGTCATCATCATTTGTGATTTTCCCAGAAGGTTTCCAACATCAATGGGGAAATCCAGATTCACTTAACAACTACATGATTCACTTTACAATTGCAGGGATTTGCTTAATAACTGTGAGACAAAAAGTTGTAAAATTGGGTGTGATTCACATAGCAACATTGCTTAGCCATGGAAATGCTGGTCTCAATTGTGGTTGTAAGTCAAGGACTATCTCTATTAGCTTTCTCAACAAGCAAAATGCAAGTTTAATTTTCATTCTGTATATAATAAGTAGAATTAAGAAAATTGTGCTTCTCCTACAGGGACCAGCATAAAGGGGAACAATTGAATTGCTTTCTGACTGAAATAAATATAAAAGCAGACTATTTGTGGAATGTTTAACCTCATCAAACAATTAAAAAAAAGCTTTTAGAAGCAAAATATTTGAGAGTTTGGTGGTAAAAGAGGGACAGACACTCAGCGAACTGAGATAGCACATAACCAGCATGCAGAGGCCTAAAATTCCAGTTCAAGGAATTGATCATAGATGATGGGAAAGAGCCTTCATTGCCTCATTCTGCAGAACCATTGCCTGAGTTAGCAAGTGGTGCTTGGTGAGATGCTTAAGTCTTAAACTTGATATAAATTGGTGACCTTGCATTGTCATGTTCCTAAATGGCTTTCAAGGCAAAAAATAAATGTGGGATTGCTTGTCACAAACAATGGAAGTGTGGAGTGCAGAAATATTTTCTTTATTAACTAGTATATTGTTTTGAAAGGTTGGAATTATCCCCTGCAGTTGAACCATGTAGTTTCATTGAAAGTCACACATCATTTTTAATGCAAGTGGTAGGTTAATTACACATGGCCTTTGGCTTAAGGGGAAAAAAAATCAGATTTCTAATAAGAATTATTTGTCCCGTTGCATGCTGATGGGAGGGGAGGGGATGGAAGAGAAGTTGCGGGGAGGGGAGGAGAGGAGAGGGGAGGAGAGAAGTGGAGAGAAGAGGAAAGGAAAGGTTTGCATTGGCTCTGATTTTATCCACATGTTTTATCTAACAGATTAGATCTGAGACAAGGAGGCCTTCATAAAAATAGATGCCTCTGGTGAGAAGTAATTTATACATGCAGAGTCTGAATTTAATTTGAACCAATTTATTAAGATTAAGAGGATTAAGAAACCTCTTAATCTTGTGCGCTATCCGTGCTTGGCAATTCACAGAAATGAGACTTATTTTCTAAGGCTAAATTTCATGACTGTAAACTAGACAGGGAAGTTGCAAAACCATCCCAATGGGTGGTATAGTTTTTATAGTTGTGTCAAGAAAACAATACTGAGCTTTATTTGACCATGTTTACAACCTATTATTAAAACTTTCTAATGCTGGAGAAAAAAATATTAAAAAAACAGCTAGAAAAAACTGGAAAATTCTGTCCAGTGGTGGGATTTTTTTTACTACCAGTTCTGTGGGCATGGCTTGGTGGGTGTGGTGTGGCTTGGTGGGCATGGCAGGGGAAGGATACTGNTTTTTTTACTACCAGTTCTGTGGGCATGGCTTGGTGGGTGTGGTGTGGCTTGGTGGGCATGGCAGGGGAAGGATACTGTAGAATCTCCATTTCCTCCCCACTCCTGGGGGAAGAATACTGTAAAATCTCCATTCCCTCCTCACCTCACTAACCTGCTTTCCAGCTCCATTCTCCTGTGCAAGGCAACAAAAGAAGACCTAGCCAATCATCTGGGACTCGGGAGGCAGAGAATATATGGGGGCGGGGCCAGTCAGAGGTGGTATTTACCGGTTCTCTGAACTGCTCAAAATTTCCACTACCGGTTCTCCAGAACTGGTCAGAACCTGCTGAATACCACCTCTGATTCTATCTATCAGCATTATAATTCTCCATAGGGAGAGAAGCCAGCAACATAAGAGTTTGAATGTGGGGTGAGCCATGTTGGAGACTCCAAAGAAAATTTCCTGAAAAATTCCTCAACTTCATCCGTATAGAAACAGAGGTGTCAAAACTTGTGATGACAACTTGTCATGACATATCACAATTTTTCCCCCCTTTGGTAAAATGGAGGTGGGCATAGCCAGCGTGTGACAAATCCAGCCTGCGGGACGGGAGTTTGACACCCCGCTATAGAGGATAGAGTTAGACAGAGCCCCCAAAGTTTTGCTGACTCAATCATCTAAAGCCCAAGTTAGACATCTGCATCACAGGGAATGTATGCATCTGTTGTTCAGAGAAGGTTACATAACTGTTGCATTTATACTTCTTTGAATGTTAACAATAATTAAAAGGTAATGGGAATGTGCATTAGCCTGACTAATGCCCATTTCTAGGGGGAGAATGTGGCTTGCTTTCTGCCCACCTCCAAACAAGAAGTCAGATCAACTAATCAGCATGCTAGATATGCATCTCCACACAACAGACAGTTCAGATTTGGGAAAGGTGCACCTTGGCAAGTCTGCAACCATTTGCAGTCTACACTTACCCATCAACCCCTTTGCTGAATAAGTATATGTCCATGCCTATGTGCAGTTATGAACAAGTCTAAATAAAATTTTACACACAGACACACACACACCCAACTTCCCCAATCACATGGACCAAAACAGAGCTATTATTAAGAATTCCAGAATTCTATCATCTACAAGCTTTCCTTAAAAGGAGAAAGCCAGGCTAATGCACATTTCCACCAGCTTATTATTTTTAGATGATTATGTTCTTGAGCTGCAAAAGCAAACAAGCAAACAAAAGAATCCTAACTGAATTCAAAACACTTATCTTTGACCTTGAAAAAAAATGTTTCAGCAATAAACACAGATGCAGGAATGTCCTAGTTAATGTCAGTCTAAGCAAGGGACAGAAATGATGACATGTAGCAGAAAAATCTAGACATTTTTTCCCTTGCAGTGGAAATATTAGACCAGTGTTTTTCAACCTTGGGAATTTTAAGATGTATGGACTTCCACTCCTAAAATCATGGTGATTGGGAATTCCAGGAGTGAAAGTCCATACATATTAAAAGTTCCTGGGGTTGAGAAACACTGTATTAGACTGATACAGGCTGAGAGTTGAGATACATTTCATTCAAGTACTGCCTTTCAATATAAACCCTGATTGCAACCTATAAAGCTGCTACATCTTAAAGATTGGTTCTAAATAAACAGATATAGGAAAGTTTTGGCTTTAGGATTCTCAAGAATAGTCATACATGACCCTCAATTTTGTTTCTGAGAGAGAGAAAGAGAAAGAGAAGAGAGAAAGAAAAAAAGAAAGAAAGGCAGCTGTAATTGCAATTCACTGTTGACTGACTGTTGTAAAAGGAGTGTGTGTTGGAAAATCAGGTAGCAGAAAAGTAGATGTAATGTAAGAGAGAGATGTACAAAGAGTGGTCATATCCTTATATATTACAGATTTTTTGCTGACGAACCACTCTTCTCCTTACCCAGAATGTCACACTTGTGACAACCAGACAGTGATCTGTAGAAAGCCAGATACTGCAGTTCATTACAGTGTGGTGCTTTGTGAAGTAACAGTCATTATGTAGCTGATCTCTCTCCTTTTTTAAGGATAACATTCTTTATTTTGGGACATATTTTGTATTAAATACATTTTAGTACAAGAGATTTTCCATGTCGGAATGAGAGAAGCTGATCACATGACTCATCATTCAAATATTGCTTTTCGGGGTTTACTTTAATTTCAGCCAAGATGCAACAGGTCTTTAATTTTATTTCATTTTTTTAAAGCAATGAATGTTGATACCAAAGTGCAAAATAAGAACTACTAAATATATTTACGGCGACATCACATTCAACTAAAAATTGAATAGGATTAAATGAATCCTATTCACAGCTTTGAGTGACATTATAGGTATTTTTTATTGATATCTAGATCTTTCTCTTGTTTATCACACACCAAAACAGGAGAAGCACAGAGAAAAATCTAGAGCCATTATCGATATACATATATCTATGTAGGTACACTACTAAGTAGCTCCATAGCACTGGGATGAACAGTTTTGAAATTATTTATGATGCAAAAAGTAAATAGGGCTAATTGCTGATTTACAAAACATTCTCAGCTGTTCATTCAACATGTAAGTATTCTTTTAAAATTACAGAAATGTGTTTTTAAAAGCTGCACGTAGGTCTACAAAAAGGTTTGATTTTGTCTGCTTCCAGTCGTACCCTCTCTGCATGAACATCTTCTCAGATGTTCCTGCTTAGATTTAGCCAATTATCGTTCAATCTTTTCTAGCAGGCAACATACGTAGCAGTGAAACCATAGACCTGGCTCTGAATGCAAAGACAGTAAACATAACATATAATGATCCCAGTTCTGCTCCTGAGACATATGTTCAAAAGATAGCAAACTAGTCACTTGGTTGTTTGCATGAAATTCACAGTGTTTCTTTCACAATATACTTTTTTTTTTTTGCTTCATATTTGCAATGAATGTGTAGGATTTTATTTTAGGATACCTTATCTGGCTGTAAATATCCTGAGAAGAAACCTCTCTTTGTAACCATCAAGTGGGAATCCAGATATCTGCAGCCCAGATAGTGTGTGCCTGGTATTAACCACAGCTAAATATGGGTCTTTTGAATCAAGCAGCCGTCTCTCTGGCCTGAAGAAAAAGCCCTTGTGTGTGCCATCAAAAGTTTCATTTAGCTAGAAAGCCCCAACTCAAGCATATTTTTCAAAGTGGCACTCACAGTTCATTCACAAGTTGCACCAAACCCAAGACTGTCTTCTTAATAAACTAAGTTAATTGGATAGTCTTCTTCTGGGTTAGTCAGAATTAATTGATAAAGTCAAAACATAACTGAAGAAGATATATACAAACATACACATACGCACATATACACATATACACATTCATTCATTCATTCCATGATGATGCTTTCAACAGAGCAGGGCCTAGAGGAGGAAGGGATAAGGAAAGCTTCACTGGTCTATCTTAATGTCTCTTGCTTTTTGCCAGGTTGTAGATCAGAAGGATGAACTAGTTTCCGAGCAAGTCATCTTTCTGAGGCAACAATTTGCAGCTTAGTCTAGGAGTTAAGAATTTTGGGATGGGACGGAACCAGGTTGCCGCCTAAATATTTATCCTCTCAATGCAGGATCTGCAAGGCAAGATGCAGCTATATTGTGGGGGAATGAAGAGAAAGAAAATTTATTAAACAAAATTGAGTCAAATTGCTGAGGAAGTAGGAAATGCAGATCAAGGACCTTGACTCAGGTGGCTCCTAAATGACAGCCGTTTGTAAACAATGTCCAGATTATTTACAATCAAGGGTAAACAATTCCTGTCAGAATGACATCATCCTCATGCCACATCAGGAAATTTTTGTCACTACCAAGACTGCATTTTCACAGCAATCAAAATAGTTTCATAAAATATATTTGTGGACATCCTTCCCTTCCCAAAAAAGTCAAGAGTTTCCAATAGAGCTACTTAAAACAGGTCATTTCATTTCAGTTTTCTCATGATTAATCAGGTTTTTTTTTTAAAAAAAATATCCTAGACATTAACTGTTTGAAGAAAGTATTTTAATAAGTTCTTTTCAAATGCTGCTGGGCATTTTACTTTTGATAATATTTACTCTCCTTACATATAGCTGCTCTTAATTAAAATGTAATATGAAAACAGTAGCACTTAAGGCTTATAACTCAATTAAAAACAAGGCATATGAATTTGAAAAGTTCTGGCTAAAAGAAATCCATGAATTGTTCAAAAGACCTGGGTGCGTAATAAGATCTCAATGTGTTACTGGAAAGCCCATATAAATCCTGTCAGAGAGTGAAACCATCCCAAAGCTTTACACATATATGTTTAATCTCCTCAGCTTTATTTGACAAGGACATTCTGAAAAAGAGTGACATGCTCTTCTTAGGCCATAGAACAGAACAGAATAACAGAGCTAAAAGGACCTCCTAGGTCATCTAGTCCAACCACCTGCCCAAGGAGGAGACCCTACACCAGGTGTGTCAAACTCATGTTATCACGGTGTCATCACATGATGTATTGGGATTTACCTCCGTCTTCACTATAGGCCATAGTGTTTAACTATATACTATTTTCTTTTAAGAATGCACTGGTACAGGTAGTCCTCAACTGATCACCACAATTCAGTCCAAAATTTATGTTGCTAAGACTTTTGTTAAGTGAATTTTGTCAGTTACCAAGCAGCCAAATTTTCATGGGGATGCTGCAATGATCTTGTGCGAAAATGGTCACTTTTTTCAGCATCGTTGCAACTTTGAATGGTCACAAAATGAATTGTTGTAAGTTGAGGGCTACCTGTGCCCTGTGTAAACTCTTCTACAACCTATCTGGCTAAAATCAGTCCAATGCTGTCTATAGTCACAAAGCAACATAAGTTTTAGGTCATTTGGGAAATGGGAAATGTTTCCCCATTTTTTAAAATGGGGTTTTAAACTTCAGTTGTTCCAATAGCTTGGGGAAATCTCTGAATCAGTCAGCCAGCTCCAGAGACTGCATAGTTCTCATGAGCCTAATCAATATTTAAGGGGTGTATATGCATGGTAAACAGCTATATCTGAGTTTTCATACTATCTAGGAGTTGGGTATTTGTTTAAATTGTTTCTGGGAGGGGAAAAATCAAACTCATTGGTGAATGATTTGGGAACAAATATTTATCTCACTCTGCCAAACCCAACTCTGCTTGTGCTCTAACTGAGCATCATTGATTTCCCTCATATTGCATGGCAATTCTGCATGATTCCAGCCAGAAACAGGAGTGTTCATGAAATAATAACTGGAAAAGAATCTTGACAGTGATGGAGCAATTCTATGCATTGTCCAACCAGAAGAAAATCCTTTCAGTATTTTTAAAATAAATCTGTACAGGAATATAGCCATAGCAAATCTACCTCTTAGTCCTAAAATCAACAAGTAAAATCCATCTGAAAGAAATAAATAGATGGGAGGAAAACAGTGAGGGATTTTTGGATTGAGCAAATAATCTATTTTGAAGAATTTCCTCTATTATGTAGATCTGAATGGAAGTTTAAAACTGACCTACCAAATATAGAAAAAACATACATTCAATTTTTTTAGAAATGGAAATTTTGGTTACTTAGCATACTCAGCCTATTCATATTACTGTCTTCTATAAATCACCATTAAAAATTGTATGTGTAGTTTACACACGCTTATACATATACACAATCACCAAAGTCTGCATATGTATAGATCAAATATTTATAAGACACATATTCAGGTATGTCTCTGTTGTTGATATATACAGAGTTTATGTAAACACACACACACATACATATTTATATATATTGTGTATGTGTGTCTTTATACACTTATATTTGCAGCATAGGGAAGAAAGACATTCTCCTTAATAAGCGTGATTGTCACATTTGCTCAATGTAGAATGTTAGCTGACAGTTTAAGCATGACAAATATATGCTATACACAATATTTATGAAAACCTTTCTTTCCTTTTGGTATGTACATGTGTGTACATGTATATATGCATACACGTATACACACATAAAGAGAATATATATATATATATATATATATATATATATATATATATATATATATATATATATATATATNTATATATATATATATATATATCCACTTGAATGAGTTAATATCATTCCTAATAAGTTAATATCATTCCTACAAGACAGTAGTTTCTGTTCACAAGTCCACATTTACAGCACAACCCAAATTTTAGCCACACTGTACAGAATGCTGACTGTATAGAGCATTTGGTCCTTTAAAAAGGATATGTGGTTATGCTACTGCACACTACATTATAACACAGTACTTTTAATTACTCTATTATTCTTTTCCAGAAAGGAAAAAAAAAAGGATACCATCTGGTAAAAAAATTACACCCATTTTGGTATACAATTCTTCAGCAATCATATAATACACATGCTTATTAATCTCAGACTAAAGCCATCTTCAAATTGATACATTTTAATAAAGCTGTTTTCCACACTAACTTCTGCCTGCTAACTCAGCTGTTATCAAATTCAGGCTGATGTTCCACATATTTTCAGTTTTGATTTGCAGCACTCCCACCCACCCACTCCAAGACACAAATGCAATATCAATTTGTCCAGTGTGGAAAGGTAAAGTGCTATTAAGGCCCTTCAGAACACTCAGTACATTTTAAACTAGGTTCTTGATGCTTATAGGTCATCCCTATTTTATTGGTTCCCTGTGATCAAGGCTAAAAGATTAATGATAAATATCTCCTTAATTATCCCTTGAATGGCCTTTCTTAAGGACTTTCTGCCAGGCTCCTGATAAGGAAAGCCTTTACCACAATTTGCTTGGTGGGGTTTATTGGTTAAGTTTATTCTGAATAATGAAATAACATTTCCCTGTTGAAAAATAAATTTCTAAGAGAAACAATCATGAAGGCTTCTCATTCTCCACCAGAAGAGAGAAAATGATGGGACATGCAAAGTGGGAGATCTAAATGAACATTGACTGGCAAAGGGTTTGCTGAGCATCTCTACTTGTGACTAAAACATTTTGGATTACAGAAAGATCTGGAATATAGAAAAGAACAGAGCTGAAAACCCACTACCATCAGAGGTGTTGTGCGTAGCATCCCTTTTAATTCCAATTTTACCCCACTGGTCATCAAAAGTAGGGAATTCTGTCAGAATTGCACTTTTTCAGAAATTATGTGCTTTTTGGCAATCTCTGACACTTCAAATTTTGTTTTCTATGTATCTTTTTACTTCATTCAGGCAAGAGCAGTTTGTCCTAATCTATCACCCTTAATGCTTTTCAGGACTGCAAACTACAGATTTCCCAGTTAGATTCCAATGGGAATTGCAGTTCTAGCATAACTGAGGGCATCAGACTTGAGAAGCTTGAACTAGAATGATATTATATAAACAAAATTGGTTTTAAAGTCAGGATGAAAAACTCAATATTCAATATTTTTCTTTTGTTTTTATGTATTACTTTTCAGCCATCACTTAAATAATCTTCAAAATTTATTTCATATTAATCATCCTGACAATTAAAAAAATCCTGTTGAAACTTATATAGGAACTAGTGTGTGTGTGTGTGTGTGTGTGGTGTGTGTTGGTGTGTACATTATAATGATACATATGACATATACATGATACATATACATATACATATACATATACATATACATTATAACATATACTCATGATACATATATGCATATACATAGTACATATATATATAGTATATATTATATATATAATATAATAGTATATATATATTAGTTTATATGGCTTTAGACATACACTGTTTTTATGATTATATAACTTTAGCACACTTCTAATAATGACATAATAGAAACGAACTCATCGACTATTCACATTTTCCCTAATTTTAGTTCAGATTTTTGAAAAGCAAAATCAACAATCTTTCTAAGTTGCAAAAACGGGTGCTTTAAAATAGAAGAAGAATGTAAGTCAAACTCAGTTTAAAATGATTCTGGAAACAATTAGAAAAATACAGTGTTCAACTCTTTAAAATAAAATTACAATTACAAAACATTTAGGAGCTTCTATATGTCATGACCTCCTTTAAGTGATTTAAAATACCCCTCAACATTTTTTGCAGCAGTTTTTGATATTTAGTCTCATCATAATCTCTTATAGATAAATAACCTGTACATGTATATCCAACAACTCCTTTCATGTCTATATGTTAACTTGACGTTGATGTAACACGTTTCTGTTAGCCATGTAGTATAATACTTGTCACTCCTAAATGAAAGGATGGCTGTTGTCAACATTCATTGTTTGATTATCTGTTCAACCAGTAATTGGTTCTCTTCCTTATTTTGCTGACTTTTCTCCAGAGTTTCTTAAGTATGTCCTATTTCACATCAGTAATAAATATTCAATATTGTTGCATGACCTTATTGCACCTGTAACAATGCATATGTTTCACAGTAGCAATTTTGTTACAACTAAATACAGGAATGTATTATGCTTACTTGAGTGTGCAATGAGATGTGGGATTTTTTTTCAGAATTAATAGTGGAGTATTAACTGATAAAATGCTGAGTTTAGGGAAAAGATTGTTGGGAAACTGCCAAATGGGCTGGAAGGAGGGATCAAGCAAGGCCCTAGCTTAGAGTCCTTGTACAGCCACAAAAGACTTAAGCTTGACCTCCACCCAAGTTTCATGAAGCTCTGGTCATTCCCAGGGGAAAGCAGTCTGGGGAAAACATTTTTATATAGGTAGAAATCAATAAAGTTGTTTACTTCAGTACAAGTGGTTCTAGTTGCTTGTGTCTGACAAGGATAAACAGAAGACAAATAGGAGGACAAGGATCAGTAAGTGCTGATAAAACATCATGTTGTAACCTCTATATTATCCATGTCTAGTTTTCCCTACATCTTGGGCATCCTAAACTAATACTACCCAGCTGTGTGGGGTTTCAATTCCATTCTAATCCAACCAGAGACTTCAGATTTGAAGGATAATTATATTTGACTAATGCCACTGTATTACAGCCCTGTTTTCAAAAAAGCCCTAGAAACTATTCTGCACTTTAATATACCCAACCATGCACTTGCATTATCAAAAACTAACTAGGGAATTCTAGTAGTGACATCAGGAGAAACTATGGCAAGGTGAAGTTGGGGGATCCTAATTATGCATAAAGTGATATGAATCTGGGAAATGTGAACAAGACCTTTGCTTTTTAGTCCAGTTGACGCAGAAGCCCCTTTCAATATAAAAAAAGTTTGCAGCGAGAACAATGCCTTTACTTTCCTGTATGTCTCCCAAGGGAAAGCACCAGGTTCTTACTCTTTCATGAATTAATTACATTATTCTGTAAAATGTTACATTGGATGCCATCTGATCAGATCACTTTTCAAAAGAGAAGTTTACATAAGATGCCAACTGATTTTTTTTTTCTTTCAGCTTGACCTCAACTAGGAATGAAATAATTATTCCCATAGAGAATGCCAGTCTAATGCACTTGACACTTCCGTTTTCAACACAGATGCCAAAGCAAATAAAGTAGAGGCAATTCCATAGATGTTCCAAATATCCATACAGCAGAAGTCACAAGATTTGAGTCTTTTTTTTCCCTTTTTTTATCCAGATCAAAGGCAAAAGGACAACAAGGCATTTAAGCTGTGATGAGCAAAACCAAGTATCTGCTGATAAAACAGATCCGGTTGTTAAGGCCTTTGTCTATGCAGAGTTATAATAATGCAGAAGCCTGGTTGAATAGAAATTGGGGGAAAGAGAACAGAAGGGGAGAAGAGATATATGTCAGTAAAGTCACAACTTCAATACTGTGTTTACAGAGGAAGAGATGCAAACAGCTTGCCCTTTGAAAGCTTCTCCGTATCTTTGTATTTAATACTGCCAGAGTTAAGAACACATTGTAATGGAGTTTAGTTGCAACGGAAACATTCATTCACACACTTCATACAAGGAAGTGCTAGGAGTTTCTACCCTAGAATATCCAGGTAGACTGGAGAGGCCTTGGCCAAGCTCTGAAGGAGAGAGTAGATTTCTTTGATATTGAGTCTCATATGAGGCTCCCGCTGCCAGCACCCAAGCATCAGGTCATATACTTCCTTTGGGCAGGTACGAGGTCGCTGTAGGACGCGGCCCTGAGTAATACACTCAATTACCTGAAGAAAGGACAAGAAGAGAGCCCATTGATTTATGTCTTATGTTGGTGATACGTCATTGGCCAATACATGCAAAGATAAACTCCCAACATGTTTGCCTAACACCTTTGTANAATACACTCAATTACCTGAAGAAAGGACAAGAAGAGAGCCCATTGATTTATGTCTTATGTTGGCGATACGTCATTGGCCAATACATGCAAAGATAAACTCCCAACATGTTTGCCTAACACCTTTGTACTCTTATTCTTATTTATTTACTTTTAAAAATGCCATTTTTTATTTGCATCAGAAGTACCAAATAATGACGGCAAGGCAAGGCAAGGCATAAAAAAAGGAAGTCATTCCATTTCATTGCTATATTGGGAAAAATGAGCTATACTGGACACAAGGAAGATCTTTCAATTATTTTTCTCCTCCTTTTTTATAATAGTTTATTAAACTTACATGCAGTCCAGAGATTCTGGGAAATTTAAAATAAGAGCTTACTGCTTAAACACTTTTGAATATTTTGATTTTGGGATTAGGATGTGTTAAGATCTTTAAATTTAGTAGCTGAAACAGTGAGGTTGGACAATAATCCAGAACACAGACTTATAGTTGATTGGTTGGAGAGTGCTGGCTCCTGCAGGAAGCTAGCTGTGCTGTGATTGGTTGCTTGGGTTGGAGATGAGAGTTTTCCTTTCCCCCTACCTTTTCCTTCTGTGTGCTCTGTGCTTTTTTACCTCATGATGCTCCTGTTTGCCTGACTATCTTATTTGCAGTAAATATAGACGTTAAACATATTTATTTATATAAACTACAAGTTCATGGCAGCATCTCTGACTTCATTTGGACACCTGCTATGCATTTCCCTGACAGGATGCTGGCAGCACTGCCACAGCACAACCTACTCTTGGCTGAACAACTTGGAGGTTGCCGTCAATCTCTTCTTCATCCCTGCAATCTCTGACTTAAAATTAATGCAGGAAAAATATTTCCAAATTTTCTTGCAGTGAAAGAAACCCTTGAAGATATCCACTGGAAATTAGATCAGTTTTACAACCTCTAAAGAGCTTGCTATCATTATATTTTCATCCCATTTTGAGAAAGATGAAGCAGCTTCCAGCATTTCTTCATTCTAGCCTATGAACAATGGCATTTCAAGGAAAGTTTCAAAGGATCTTGAATCAATGTGATTTCTCCTCAATTTGCAAAATCAAATTAAATCTCCAGTCTGAATTGCATTGTGGTTGACTTTATGGAGGGCTTTTCGACTGGCATTGATGGAACCTTAAAAAAGAAGTTTCCACTATACTAAGAAACTGAGTAGTTCAGAATGGTAACATAAAACGATAGTCACATACCTCATTGTTTGAGAGCTGATACCATGGCTGTTTGCCATAGGTAAATATTTCCCAGAGAACAACGCCAAGGCTCCAGACATCACTTTCTGTGGTGAACTTTCTATACATGATGCTTTCAGGTGGCATCCAACGAATAGGTAACATAGTATGGCCACCAACCTGGTGAAAAAGAAAGAAATGTAAGAGTCTGGGGAAGTAGTGAAATAACCAAAGTGGCATGATATTATATTATTTTGATTTGACATATTAGTGCAATGATTACAAGTTCAGCTAGAGTTATCAAGCATTTTCTTAAAGCTGTATGCACCATATTACTATATTTAGAGAATTCTGCTGCTGTACTGGAACTGATCTCCATGTGGAAAATACCATGGGGATGACTCAAAAAATAAAAACTTAAAAGATTCAAAAAGTATTTTCTCCGTCACAAGTTACTATTGATTTCTGACCTTTTCCGCTTCCTGCCAAAAAAAAGGGCCCATTGCCTTTCTTGTTTTATGTTCTCCAGGATATATGAGGTACAGAGGAAATTGATATTTTTCAGCTAATCCCTTCCTCCTGACCAGAACACATGGAATACAATAAACAACTAAAGGTGGGCAGTGAATTTGGCTAAATGTCAGATTTTGGCAGGAAGCTGGGTAATTAGAAATTTTCTTTTTTTTTAGGCCCAAATGTCTTGTCACAATTCTGGACCACAACAAAAGTCTTATCTTGACCTGCAAAAACTTATTCTGAAACAGCCACAGTACATTATGTATGTATGTATGTATGTATGTATGTATGTATGTATGTATGTATGTATGTATGTAGAGGTGGTATTCAGCAGGTTGCTGGAAACCTGTAGCAGACATTTTGAGTAGTTTGGAATACCACTTTGACTGGCCCCGCCCCCATCTATCTCTACCTCCCGAGCCCAGCTAATCGGCTGAGGTTCTTCTTAACTCCTATGGACACTGCCAGATAAGGAGAAATAAAGATGGGAGCTGGGAAACAAAAAAGCAGTTGGGTCGGGGGGGTGGGGGGTGGGGGGGAAAAACAAAGATAGGAATTTTACAGTAATCCTTCCCTTGGAGTGTGCTGGGAATGTAGATTTACATATCCTTCCCTGCACATGCCCACCACAGCCACACCCACCAAGCCACACCACACCACTAGCCATGCCCACAGGAACCGTTCGTAAATTTTTTGATCCCACCACTGTATGTATGTATGTAATGTGAAAGAGAGTGGAAGAGAGGAGAGAGTGTACAGAGAGAAGAAGAAGAAAAGAAAAGAAGAAGAAGAAGAGAAGAAGAGAAGAAGAAGAAGAAGAGAAGAAGAAGAAGAAGAGAAGAGAAGAAGAAGATGATGATGAAGCAGAAGAAGCTGTTTTTCCAAATCTCAGTCTGAATCTACATACTTTTGAGTTTGGTCTGGCTGTTTCTGCAATGACCTGGATGGAACTGGATAATTTCTGAAATGCCAGACCAAACTTACAAAATTAATGACTTGTGCTGGATTATAACAATTACATAATCCTATAGTTTAAGTGAGTCAGTTTAGTGTAGCCATGAAGGCATCAGACTAGAAACCAGGAGACTGTGAGTTCTAGTCCTGCCTTGGGCATAAAGCCAGGTGGGTGATCGTGGGCCAATCACTCTCTTTCAGCCATAAGAAGCAGGCAATGGCAAACCACTTCCAAACACTTCCACTTCCATGAAAATTGTAGGAAGTTATCCAGGTAAATTGCCAGGAATCAACATTGACTCAAAAGTACCATAAAAAAATAAACAAACAAATGATAGTCAAAAGATTGATAAGCTTCTCAAGAAGTTAGAAAGTTATTTGTTGGTGTTCCTATAATTCTGGATTTCCCAAATTTAGCAACATCACATGAATGTATGCATATACCATAACCAAAGCTAAGTTACTGAGTCACATGCTCAGCATCTAATATCTCATAAATGGGCTTCCATCATTTGCTACTACTGTATTTGTAATAACTTTGTAAGGTCTTAGCCTATAATTTACACATCTGGGATCTATGTGTGAAGCACTTCTGGTGTTCTCTGTTACTCTAGAGATTTGTTTTGGCTTCTAGAGCACATTACAAGCTGCTTATCATGGGCTGTCAGAGCCAGGATGTGTAAAAAAAATCCCTTAACTGAATCAATATGATATATGGCTACATATGAAAAGGAGAGCATTAATAATGTATTGTCAGCATGCATACCAGACATAAACACAGATTTCACTTCTGACCTTTGCTCTAAGAACAACTGGGATGGAAAACAGCTTTTTCATTTACATAGTGGTTGCATTCACTTTATTAGAAAGTGTTTTTTTTTTAAATTAAACTCACAAAAATATGTGGTTGCCCACAAGGATCATAGGGCAAGTGTCATTAGAACATTATTAGTTGTTAAAGGCTTGGAGCTCATTAAATATTCAGTGGCTTTTAAATCTGTTCACCATGTTGCATCTATAGCTGCAAACCCATTCAGTGGGTTTTATGGCACACTCTTTAAAAAATTAATGAAAATGGCCACCGTAAAACATTTTTTTTCTTTTATTGAGATTTCTCTGGGATTTATGTTTTCCCCCTGCCATAAGAAATGTAAAAGCCTACAAGTCAGTGAAACAATTTCCTTCTTATTTAGCCTGTTATATTAAATAATGTAGCTCAATAACAGAAATGTAACATAACTGTTAAGTTTATATACACCTAACAAGGGGTGGGATGGCAAGAAAAAAAACAATTATATTGGAAATACTTAATAGCAATAGCACTTAGACTTATATGCTGCTTTACATTGCTTTACAGCCCTCTCTAAGTGGTTTAGAATCAGCATATTGTCCCCAGCAATTTGGGTCCTCATTTCTACCCAACTCAGTAAAAGGATAGAAGGCTGAGTCAACCTTGAGCCTGGAAAGATTTGAACTGCCAAATTGCAGGCAGCCAGAAGTCCAACGAAGTAGCCTCTAGTACTACACTCTAACCACTGCACTACCATAGCTCATGATGACTGATTAACCAACTTAGTCAACTTAATATCAGATTTTTTTCTGTACCTTTCATTTCTAAGAAATGACTTGCTGGAGATGAACCTTCTATCTTTATGACAAAACAAAAAATAAGAGCTCTCCGAGTCTAAAACCTAATTACAAATTATAACCCTTGCCCGATTCTTATGCTTTCATCTCTAGCTGGCTTTCATCTCAAGTCTGGAGGTTGTGACATTTCACAAAGATTGAGGCTCACTATATGCAAAATATGGATTTTGTTAGGCCCATCTCATCAAGGGCTTCCAGCTGAATTAAAGGTAGAAAGAAACATGGGGAGATGCTGGCATAACAACCATCTGCCTCACTCAGTTGGCAAGAAAACTGTAAAGGGGCGACAGGGACTGGGGTGTCCTAAGGTGCTTTTTTTCCAAAAGGTAATTGGACTGAACTGAATAAGGTTCTTGGATGAGAAGCAAAGTATTTTCAAAAAACCAAGGAAGTCCAGTTGCCTTCTGAAAAAAAGCACCTCTGGGGCCACCATGACCTGGATGACTGGGAAACTCCATAGACAGGAATTGAGCTATTCGTCGTCCCCCCCCACACACACACATATACACAGACAAGCAAAAACCAATTATGGGAGCTCTGGTTGGGGATGGCAAAAGTAGACAGGATCATACCACTGCAATCATTGCACTGTTCCTTCCTTCCACCATTCTCATGCTAATGGGTGGGACCCCTATACTCCTTAAATGTGCATCTTTCAGCCTGTTGTAAGTTACACTCGTATTGGAAAAAAAAAGGGAGGGGCTACCTGTTTATAATATAAATCCCTTCCCCCTGCTTACTAGTTCATTCATACTCACTTTAGGGCCACAGTGACAATAAACACTGCCTGCTTTTGTAGAGTGCATAAGAAAGATAGCGAGGAGAGCAGCGTTGCTGCATACTAATTGACACATTTTAATGACTGCCTTCTCTTATTCCCTCTTTGCTCATCCCCTTCTCTAAATTGCTGCTTTCAAGCATGTGCGACTCGCAACCATGGAAACCAAGTCTCTAAATGCACAAAACCCACCACATCAACCTTTGGAACATACTGCTGGTGAATTTCCAAAAGATACAATAGATGGGGAGATGGCCACGAGGAGAATGATTGCCTCTACAGGCATGGTGCTCTAATCCTGACAGATTTATTTTCTAGGCGATAAAAGCTTGCACATACATTCTGCTAATAAACACTATTTAGTACTGAATGTAGTATGTAGCATCCTAGCAACCATGCATCAATAAATTACAGGACAACCCCTCCCCCCCATCAGAGTTCAAACACAGCAGCTAACTTGCCTCCTGTTCTTATATCATGGTAGCAAAATCCTTCTCCCTTCTTTTTCTTTTTTATCTTTTTGAATCAGTCTTGAAATGGCATCAAACTCCAGGTGCAGACATGACAAAACATTGATATCCCAATAATGCTACGCCTTGAATTGTGGAACTTCTCTTGGTACTTTTGGCATTGAATACTAGCATGAAGTATCCAAGGCTTATTTTAATTCATTGAGAGCTTATATTCTGCTGTTTTAAAGGTCAGGCTACTTAGAAGTACACCCTATACTTTCATTTATCTCTATTTTTCTGTACATAGCAGTTTCCTTATTAATGGAGCTCTGAAGTCATAAAATCACATAATTTTTTAGAATGAAACTTGGAAGTACACCCTCCTGCTCAGTATAGGATCTGAAACTATTATGTTTGACCAATAGAGCAAAATTGACAGTTTATCAGTGAAAAGTAAATATAAATTTAATCCAACAGTTAAACATAATACGTGTGCGTAGTCAGTGCAATATTATTTTTATAAATCTATTTCATCTTTGAAAACATTTCTTCAAGAAACCAAAATTCAGTTTCCACAGATATTTAAATCTCCTTCCCACCATTGTCACCTGCTCTTTTTCTTGACTTCCTGCACAGTTTCTCCTGTTCTCTTTGAAAGACTTTTTAGAACTGTTTTTAGAACCTGTAAATGACTCCTTCTTCTGTTCTAACATAACTTTCATCAATAACTAAATCTTCCTCAATATTTCATGTCTTTGTAAAATATGATCAAGCTTTGTGAGTATATATTTGATGTCAGGAAAGGGAAGTATTGACAGCCTTATATACCATACATTGCAATGTTAACGGAACCTGTTATAGTTATTTAATCAGAATTAATTATTAATCATTAATAAATTGGCAGCTCATCTCCATTTTCCTTCTTTTCGATCAGCTATGTTACCTCAGATTTATACAAAGAAATGGAAAATAAAAAGATGTTTCAGATAGGTGGTGGCAGCAAAATCAAGAGAATTTTTAGAGATGTCCCTGGGTTAATGGAAGCTTTCTTTCCTTCCTTCCTTCCTTCCTTCCTTCCTTCCTTCCTTCCTTCCTTCCTTCCTTCCTTCCTTCCACCTATTTATGTGTGATATATATGTGCTAAAGAAAGAGAAAGGGAATTCAAATCTGTTGATATGAACCAGAAATTCATAGAGCAAGGCAGAATTTTGAACCTTAATCCAATACGCCGCTTAATTCAGAAAATTCAAAATTATAGAATTACCAGAAAATGTCTTTCTAGCTTCTTCTTGAAAAACCTGCCAGTTCTTTCACAGGTGTTTGTTTACAGGGTTATGTAATTGATATAACTGAGGAAGGAAGGAAGGAAGGAAGGAAGGAAGGAAGGAAGGAAGGAAGGAAGGAAGGAAGGAAGGAAAGAAAATGTCCTCAGGTGTAAACTTTAATTTTATCTATAAAGAAACAGTACATCTGTTATCTAAAAGTTCAACAAAATTGAGGCATTCACCTCCACCCACCACCAACACAAATGGGTGAGATTCCTTAAAGATCTTGGAACCAGTCTTTGGGTAGGGAAGGATACATTTTTTAAAAAAGGGGAAAATCCACAGTGAAGCATGTTGTTTCTGTAGAGAAGGCAATGACAAAATAATGTTCTGGAAAAACTGGGCAAATTGTAATGAGCCAGAGGAAGTCTGGAAAAGTTTTTATTTCAGTGGAATCTCATATTATAGCTCCTCAGGGATAAGTCAACTTTGATCTTTGATCTTTAAATAACTTTCTTCTTAATAACTGTAATTTAACCTGCTTATACTCAGCAGCCTTCACATTCCTTAAGGCTCTGGGATGCTGCTTCACAGAAGGCAAGGAGCATCTCTATGTTATTAAAATTACATCTGCGGAATTACTGTTCATTGAGCTTTCAAATCTTGGTGCCAAAAACAATGTTTATAATTGTGAGTGCAGCCCCTTGAAATCCATGAGATTGAAAAATAAATTTCACAATATCCCGTAATAATAAAATTACAGTCCCCACAACCGCCTTGAGAATTAAGAGGGGTCACATCTAGGATTCCCTTGCTGGTCTTGTGCTATGCTGTATTTTCTTTTTCCTTTACCCAGATAATTACTATCTTTGATGTCTATATGCTTGTATTTATATAGTGCCTATGTGTGTGTGTATTCCATTAATCTCACAGCATAAGAAGGTGAGAATTTGGCTGGAATTAGAACAGCAAACCTTCTGTTATCTGCCTGTATAATACTTAATATGAGGACTACCAGAGGTGAAGTTCAAATTTTTTAACAACCAGTTCTGTGGGTGTGACTTAGGTGGTGGATTTGGCTTGGTGGTCATGTTATTGGCTGGATGTGGCCAACTCAATATCACTCACATCGAGGCACGCATCTCTTCACCTGGCCTCTCAAGACTGTGGGGATGCTGCAACAGTCGTAAGTGTGAAAAATGGTCATAAGTCACTTTTTTTCAGTGCCATTGTAACTTNACCAGCAAAGGAGGAAAAAAAAACCTCCAGAGAAGTTCCAGAGACAGGAAGTCTAGTCCTGCCAAGAATGTAATAAGGGTTAACGGAGAGGCAGTTTATGTAAGCAACACCAGAATGTTTCCTTCCTGCCTTCCTTACAGGATTAGGCCAGTAATTCCTTGTAACAACCGGTTCTCCGAATCCCACCCCTGAGGACTACCAAAATTTATAAAAGGAGCTTATCCTAAAGTGGCTGATTGATAGTACTTCACATCACCAGGATTTCTACCTATCAACCTCTCATAAATCATTGAAATCAAGCTCTATTCATGATATACTGATCAAAACACACTTAATATTGTCTAATCTAAGCGCCTGAGAGTTTACTGCTTAAAGGGAATACTATAAGCTTCCAGCAAACAAAACAGCAATAGCAATAGCACTTAGACTTATATACTACTTCAAAGCGCTTTTACAGCCCTCTCTAAGCAGTTTACAGAGTCAGCTATAACGAGGGTTGTTAGACCCAGGAGTAAAATGACTGGAGTCTTCCTACCAAGGTTGAGTCAACCTTGAGCCTGGTGAGATTCGAACTACCAAATGAATAATATGAAGAATGCCTATCCTCTGAGCTACTAATCATGAAGAAACAGAAATATAATTAGTCCTTCAAACTCTTCAATCCATATTTTTCTTTACTTTTTTGATGATTTTTTAAAATTCCAAGATGTTGTTGAGAGAGGATACAAGGCAGAAAAAATTAGATTGTAAAAAATATCAACTAGTCCACTGAACTCTTCTCTCAAAGTGTCCCCTCAGTGTGGCATCAATTCATGATTATATTAAAGGATTCTTGGGACTTGTGAAAATGACATGATCATTACGTGCTACCAATTTGCCAACAAAATGTTTTTTCCCAATCATTATGACCACAGTTACATATAAATAGAAGTGGAGAAGGAGGAATAAAGGAAGGTTCTAATCAATGTACATGCAAAGAGCTCTCACAACAGAGTACTGATGGGAAAATCCTCACTGCTACTGTATAATCACTGATCGGTCCCTGGCAACATGAAGCTGAAAAGAGACACATATTATCACAGTCTCCATGAGGAAAACAGGCTCATAACATGGGCTGAAAAACAAGTTTTCTGAACATATTAGAATTTAAAGCTTTTGATCCAAGTCTTACTGTATCGACGTCCAAGGTTATCGGACCTCTTTTTATTGTTTTTTTTTTTTTTAAGTATTCAATTTCTCAAAAAGAAAGTAATAGATGCATTTGTGATCAATCCTAAAATATCTTAGAACCCCCAGTCTGGAACTACCCTGAAAATTCCTTCTTGCTTTCATAGTCATTTTTATTTCTAGATTTACCATATACTCAATATTTGATATAGATGATTAGATAGATAGATAGATAGATAGATAGATAGATAGATAGATAGATAGATAGATAGGTAGGTAGGTAGGAAGTAGGTAGAAATGCTGCATTCATATTATCTCACAGATCTCTTCATTTTGTTTATTTCCTAATTCACAGAGTGATCTTTGGGATGGGACCACATTTTACATGTCAGTGTATGTATAATTCAGGGAGGCTTCTGAACTCAGAAACCTTTAGCAATATATGGATTTGTAGTGGAGCCAGGTGAGAAAAAAACTGTTCCTTCAGGAGGATGTATCTGAGAAAGCTAATGTGAGTTTTATGAGCTGAGATCAAAAGGAAGTTGCCCATTTGTCTTCCCCAAAGACCTTCCCAAATGCTAAGACTTAAGGCCCGGTCCCACTGCACTTACGGATGCAAAGAGGATGTAAAACGTTAAAAAAAAGCTTGCCATCCGTTGCATCCGTTGGAAAACGCTATGCATCCGTTTGTGTACTCATTGCATACGTGTTTCATATGCTCTATCCGTCGAGCATCCGTCCACTGAGATTTCATCTGCGCAAGAAGTTTTGAGCTGTACAAAACTTTGTGAACAGATGAACGTTCTGCCGTGTACGATGTACATCTGCGACATATACGGGCAACAAATGTTCTATGTCTGTTATCATCTTGTTAAACGTCCGCTGTATCCTCTCTGCATCCTCTGGCCATCCCCTCAACTCACATCCGCTGCAGATGAAAACGGAAAGAGGGAGGAAACAAAAGGTACACGGAAACATCTACACAGCATTAGTAGCACGGAAATAGAAAGGATATAAGCTTATGCATCTCATATATAAAGATTAAAAACGGACAAAATGTTTTATCTGGATGTTTCTTGGATATTTAGATGTCTGCAGTATGTCTAGAGTATTTAGAAGACACCTAGCGGACAACCGATATTTTCTTAAAAAGGGGAGAAATCATCTGGATCTCAGTATGAGTCCAGCAGCTGTGGTGTAACAGACCTTCACCCTTGGTCTTGGTCTTCAACATCATCCATTGCTCTCCACATGGATGATGACACAGTCCGTATGATAGCTGCGCTCATTCATCACCAGAACAAATCTGTTCAGACTGTTTCAACTTTTATACAGAAGGAGAAGAAGGAGATGTCCAAGAGCTGTGTGGGTCCGAGATGGATCGTGAGAAGAATGGAGTTTGGACTGTATGACCAGTTGATGGTGGAGATGAATGAAGACCCTCGTGCATTCCATCACTTCATGAGGATGCCACAAGCCATGTTTTGACGAACTTGTAGAGCATCTGAGACCCAGGTTGACCAAGCCTAGCACCAACTTCCATCTCAACCTGGATCCTGGACTGAGGTGGCACTGACTCTGTGACACCTGGCCTCTGGCACAACCAACGAACATGCAGCATGCGTGGCATGGGGTGCCACACAACAGCATCAGCAAAGTGGTCAGAGAAGTGGTGCAGGCCATCATCGAAGAATACCTGGAGGAACTCCTCAAGTGCCCCACCACTGAACAAGCTGGAGAAAACTGCAGAAGATGGTATCAGAGTGGAACTTTTCCCACACCGTTGGAGCATAGATGGGAAGCACGTGCCTGCAAAGCTCCAGCCAATTCAGGCTCCACTTATTACAACTACAAGGGCTTCTTCAGTATCATCCTCTTTGCCATGGTTGATGCTGATACAATTCATCTACATCATGCTTCAGGCAACGGGTCAGCTTCAGATGGCAGGGTATAACAACGCAAGTGACCTCAAGGATGGCTGGAACGCAACCCCATCATGGGTTTTTCAAGTCCAGACCCCCTACCCAATGACACACAACATGTGCCATACTTCATCATTGGTGATGACGCCTTCTCCCTCAGACCTACCTCATGAAGCCCTACACTTCAAGATACCTCACGCCGTGAAGAGAGGATCTTCAACTACAGGCTGTCCAGGGCAAGATGGGTGGTGGAGAACGTCGTTGGCATCTGGCCAACAGGTTCCAGATACTTCTCACCACCATGCAGCATCACCGAAAACTGTGAGGAGCACCGTGAAGCTTACTGCATCCTGCACGATCTCATGCACACCCACTACCCAGGTGTTGCAGAGCAGAATTTCAATTGTCAACAAGGGAATGGGGACATGGAGCCTGGTGAATGGAGGAAGGACATAACCTGATAGACACTGTGGATGTACAAGGCCCCAACAGAGCTTCACGTGAAGGGAAGAAGCAGCGCAACTGACTGAGACACTGGTGCAACTCCCCAGCTGGAGCAGTGGAAGTGGCAAGACAAGATGATAGATGATTAATGGATGCTTCCTTGAGGCTGTCGCATAACACTGATGAGATTGTGCCATGTATGTTGAGTGGTCTACAATGAATAGGGCATTAAATAAAGAGCTTTGTTTATTTTAAAATGTGTTTGAATCAATGAATAAATTGTTATTGATAAAAAGGTCCATTGTGTGGCAGCTGGGCTGGTGGACCAAACAGTCCCACTATGCTTGCACTGGAGTTTATCATACCCAACAACTATCCTTATCTATCCCACAAGCATGCAAAGGCTTTACCATTTTTTCAAAGTTTTCACCAACACTTGTAAAAAAAAATGAACCAAGTGTCTTAAGCAAAGATAACCTTTTATTAACTTTCTTAGGTAAACTTTATGACTTTATAAAAAACAAAAATGAACCAAGTAAAGTGTCTTAAGCTGTCTTAAGCAAAGATAACCTTTCTTAACTTTCTTAACTTTATGACTTTATTAAATAAGCAAAATGAACCAAGTAAACTGTATTAAGTGTGTTAAGCAAAGATAACCTTTGTTAACTTTCTTAGGTAAACTTTTACTTTTATTAAAAAAGCAAAATGAACCAAGTAAATGTCTTAAGCAAAGATAAACTTAACAAAAACAACTCAGTTTCTGACACTATTCTCAGTCACTCTGATCATGTCCCTCGGACAGGTCCCTCAGGGTCTGGCTCACGTAGGTGATGAAGGGCTTCCTGTCCGAGGATGGTATGTTGCTGTGGACCAGCGAGAAAGAAGTTCTGTTGCTGGTCTTCATTGGTGTCCCTGATCTCCAACAGCACACTGTGGTCCTGGCCCTCCAGTCTGCCTCTCTGCCTGCCCATCCTCTGGAGCTGGGGGTGGGGCCTCTGGTGGCTGCTGCTTCTTTTCCTCCATTTGTGGACAGCAGGATGTCATCCTCCACGGATCCTCCAAGTCTGCCAGCATGGGGAGTGCAGCTGTCGGGGGGGGGGTGTCTCTGCCATGGGGCCCTCTGAAAGACACTGCCTGACAGGGTAGTGGCTCCTGGCTGGAAGAGGACTGGCTGTCTGTGGGCTGTCTGAGGGAGAGGGGAGTCAAAGGGGCTGCTCCTTGGTGGCGGATCTCACCCTCCAGGAAACTGCACTTGGCTATGACGTACATCTCCCGGTCAGTGAGCTTGACAGAGGCCTGCCCGATTTCTTGAGGTGTAGCTTGCCATACCAGGTTGCATGTGTGCTTCCATCCAAGGAGTACTTCTGCAGTGTACCCAGGCTCTCTCCTTGTCCCTCCAAGCTGCCTGCTTCTTCTTGGTGTTGCGATACAGTCTGTGGCCTTTCTCCAGAGGTACTCGTTCTCCCTCAGCCATTCCAGCACCTCATCCTCATGCTTCTTGGAAACGGTGTATTGTTTCCCTCTCTCCCTTCTGCTTCCTTTGCCTCTTCCTCCTCTGGCAGGGCTTCAGCGAGGGCCTCAGGGGCTTGAGCAGCAGGGCCTTCAGCAGCAGGGCTTTGAGGGCTTGGGGCTGGTTCACCAACAGCAGCAGCAGCAGCAGCAGGTTCAGTGTCAGTGCCAGGGGGTGGGATGCTGGTTCTGGCCTTCTTGCCAAGGCTGGAACGAGTAGGCACGGGCTTCCTCTTCTTGCCTGACTGACGAACCATGGTGTTCCTGTATGTGGCAGCACGTCTTTCCCTGTATGCTGACTGCATGCATTCTGCATCCTTTTATATCCGTGGAGCTGATGCAATTCATACTCCCCGCATGCGCAGTGAACGCTTTGCATCCGATATACATTCGTGTGGCATCCCCTTTTTTTCGTATAGGCATTCATGATGCATCTGCTTCATCCGCTATGCATCCGTCCTTTCGCTGTGCATCCTCTTCGAAATTCTCCCCCGGAACCCCTTCGATGTGTCATCTGCTTCCATCCGCTGTCATCCGTTAGGCTTCCTATGAACATCTGTTTAACATCCCCGCTACATACTACCCACATCCGTTCTTTTCCATTCTTTTTCCATTCTGTTTATGCAAATTTTCACCACCTTTTGGAGCAGATGACAACGGATGGAGCCACCCCTGAAAATTTTCGGGCTTGTTCGCTGTGTCCTTTATGCATACATTTTGCAATCCGTCGGCCAGAATAGATATGATTTGTAATGTCACACAGAATTGTTAGCTAATATGCAAGAAATAAAATTTGAAACAAGTACTTGGCAGATCATAATCCAATGACAATTAAATGGAAAGGACTAAAGAAGAAGATCTAGATGGTACGTTAAAGATATACAATACTAAAAGAAAAGACTTCATACAAGAGGATGGAGAAAGAACTGCCTTTTTTTCTTTCAAGACAAATAAAAAAGAAGACGAAGCATCAATGCGCAGAATGTATGGGATACAATAAAGGGGCATATGCAGAGGTTGATAATAGACTATACAAGGAAAAAACATCATGAAAAGACTAGCCTCTAAGACATTAGAGAACGAGTATAAAGACTTGAAAAAGTGCTACAGAAAATGCACAGAAAAAGGGAACATTAAGCTTAAAAAATAGAGTATAATTAAACATAAAATGGGATTAATGAAAAGAATTAGCACAGAAAATCAGAGGTGCAAAACAGAACTATTTTGAAGATGCAAATAAACGAGGTAGATGGTTAGCATAAATAAAATGAGAAAGGAGAAAGAATCAAGGAAAATATTTGCATTTAATAGATGATCAAGGCCAGAGTTTGCTTTGGAAGAAAGAGAAGAAGGAAAATTATATGAGACTATTATGGAACTATACACACAAGAGAATATTGACGATAGAAGAGAGTTTAAACCAGTAGTTACAGAATGCTAATCTACCCCAGATACCTTAAGAGATTTGAAATAATGTTAGAAAAGCAATATCACGATGATGAAGTTAACTGAAGCACTTAAGTAAGGCAAAACAATGGAAAGGCACCAGACCAGATGGAACTTCTGGCGGAATTTTACCAACAACACTACAAGAAACGTCGTTGGAATATCTTCCCATTGCGAGAAGTTATGAAATGAATTATGTTAAAAGGAGAAGGATACCTAATCATGGTCAGAAGCTATATTACACTTGTCCCAAAAGATAGAAGGCCTACCTGTACAAATCAAGAGCTATAGACTATTTCCCATACTAAATGGCAGAATATAAAATTTTTGCTTCATATTGGCAAGAAAGGTAAAAAATACCTAAATTAATTTTATCTCCTGATCAAAGTTGGATTTCTGCCAAAGAGACCAATAAAGACAATAATGAAATTATCTTGGAACACTTTGGAATACTATGAGGCACACCCTGGAAAAACAAATGGCTTTGATATTTTTTAGATGCACCAGAATGCAATTGACAATGTGAAATTGGCGATTCATGTTATTACAGCTGGAACAGATGGGCTTTGGTAAAAAATTCATCCAAGCAATAGAAGCTATATACCAAATTGCCAATATATTATAATTTTAAATATTTAATACAGAAGGAATAATATATTCATTAAGCATCATTCTATGCAGTTTTTAAATCTCTGCCTCACTCTCATTTTGGACTGCAGCAACTGTAGCATACAAAAAAATAGCCCATCCCCAAAGTGCTTTTTTAAAAAAGCAGCTGGACTTCCACCACTACCACCCTTCTCTGAAAATGTTTCACTTCTCATCCAAGAAATTTCTTCAGTTCTGGATGAGAAGTTGCCTTTTGAAAAAAGCACCTTTGGGACAACCATGATCTGGACTTGTGATGGAGAATCTCCATAGACATTATGCCAAGTAAGCTCTTGTTCACAGGTCCAACTTGGAGGAAATAATTTTAGATGTATGGGGTGGACAGGAAATGGTTTGGAGGAAGATGCTGACTCATTTCCCTAGCTTTTTTTGCCAGCTCAAAATGGTTTCCTTAACACGCAGTGTTTTCACTGTAGTTCCCCCTTCAAAATATGCATTCAGAAGATCAGAGGTGGAAGTACAGATGATACCATGGCTTTGAGAAGGTAAATTGGAAAAGGGAACCCTTCAAAATCAAATTATCTTTGCTCTTATTCTCTACCACAAAATACCACAGGATCCCCAGATATACTCATCTGGACACCATTCTCTTTCTCTAAAACTAATTCTCACTGTATCAAACATTTTCCAAACAAACCTTTTAAAAAGATGCCCCCAGGTGTTGTCTTCAAATATTTTTTATTAACGCAAAGGTGGCATCTCCTTTCCTATCAATTTTAAGGAGATCGCTGAATATTGTTGGGGGGACTTTATTTCTGTGATATGGCAGAAAATCCATTTAAAAAATTAGCTTGTTTCCTGTTATAACATATGTACATCACACTGTGGTTTCCCTTCCTGCCCCTGCCTGTTTAACCAGAAATCTCTGTCCTATGTGTGGTTAAGAAAATGGGGGCATATTAACAATCCTTCTTGGGGGTTGCCTGAGGCTTAAGCAAGGCTTGAAGTGATCTCCTTATTGGCTTTTTAAAAGAATATTCAAGAGAGGCCTCATCCGGAAGTATGAGTTGCTAATTGTGGTGTTGAGTTTGTGGTGCTGAGTTTTCTTTTGCTGATTTTGTTTGTTTTGTGTTTCACTAACGTGGTGTTTGGGGATTTAAGGGAAGGGTGTTTTATATGTATTTTATGTTTCTGACTCTTGTAAAGCATCCTGAATCAATATGCTTGGGCAATATATAAATAATTGTCAATTAATAATGATACTTATCTTAAGAAATGCATCTTTTCTCATCAGGTTTAATTCAGGACAAATACCATAAATCAGCTGAAACTATCAGAATTCCTTGTTTGAAAACCAAATGTTTTCAGAATGCAGAGAACAAGAAAGAAAATGCATACTGAATATGGAACATACTGAAAATGTATACTGAATACTGAAAATGTGTATTGATAATATTGACAAAAATAAAGGCAACAACTTTTGCAAAAAAAATGGAAAAAGAGTTTAAAATTTTTGTAACGAAAAAAGTAATAATAATAATAATAATAATAATATTCTGATTGGCAGAGGTTTTTGTTTTGAATCTAAACACAAAGCAAGTTTTCAACATGAAAAATCTTTTCCTTCATATGAGAAGTGATTGTGTGTGTGTGTGTGTATATATATCAGAAGCCTGATGATGGCAGATGAGATTCTGCTGAAACGTTGCTACAACTTTAACAGAACTACAATGAGCGACAACTTTAACAGAACTACAATGACGTGGGATAATACCCGAAGGAAGCTAAACAGCACATATATATATATATANACGTTTCGATGAAGTCTCATTCATCATCTTCAGGCTTGTTTCTTCAGCTCTGTGCTTCTCAGAGTAATATATATATACGTGGATGACTTTAAAAGGGCTTGAATTGTGAATGAGATGGTCCTCAGGAATCTAGCACAATGGCAGGTGATCCTGTACTTCTAACATGCTAAGCATGTGCAACGATGAAATCTACCAAATGCTCTTCCCCATCATATATACCCCGTATGTGGAAATGCCAAGAAGTGCTCTGAGAAAGAAACAGAATATCATTATGCAATGGAAAAATGAAAGAAGAATTGATCTGATCCAGCATTTGATTCACACAAGCAGCATATATGTTTTCTGTATTCAAATACTTTTCTCCTACTTTTCAAAGCAAAAGGCCTTCAAAAGAATTTGCATTCAATATGAAGAACAAGACAAGCATTATTTAAAAACAGGAATTCTATAAAACAAGATAGTTTATTTATTAAATGTATATGCTGCTCATTTCATGATGAAGCAAATATGGGCAGCTTGGAACATCATAAAATAAGAATATAAAACAACATGAGCACTAAAAACATGAAGAAAACATGGAGCAATAAAAGTTAAAACACTGAAATTAACAACAAGCGGGCCAACAGGTAAACAGAATGGAGGTGGGATCACTATGTCTCTTGTGCCAATCTCACAATTTACCATTCATAAAATACACAAAATATTCACACAACATAGTCATTGCTGGGCAAGAACTACTACAGCTTAAACTAGTTCAAATATTTAATCTCAGTAACACATAAAAGGTAAATATGTTGATAGCACTGTGATACCTTACTCCACATGCATTTTTTTCTACAAACAAATAACACACATTGATGCATTGTCTGTAACAACGAGAAACACAATATCATATATCTCTTTCCTTTCAAATTTTATTTTATTGTTCAAAACTCTTCATGTAACCTTTGGCTCTGGGCCTCATATCTTACGATAACAAGCCAGACACGTGATAGACACAGTCTAAGACTGTGCATAGAATTGAAGATTAACAACAACAAGAACAACAACAACACCCACAATAATGGCAAATTACTTCTGTAATTCTGTCAGAAAACTTCATTATTGCAGTCAAACGGAGCCTTCCTATTTTGATTTAATGGTTTCTTTATGTCAGACAGAAGAAACCAGAAATAGGAATAGAAGTCAAAGCACTAAAGTTTATTTCATGCTACTTATACACAAGAAGCTGATCTGTAAAACAGTCAAGCCATATTGTAAGGGTCAACTCAATTCATGGGGGATTGGACTTAGGTCTCTTGTGGGAAAGTAACAACATAACAATTCCAAACTGCCCTTGGGTTCTGCCTGGTCATCTACTCCATTTACCTTAGTAATTGTATTGTACCCTGTTAATTTTATCACTACATCTTAATTATATCTCATTTTTCTCCACGTTCTTCCTTATAACAATTAGGAACATATAGTGATGTTTCAGGACCCAGACACATGTCAATCAGTAGTGCTATAGACTCAAGCAAGTAAATAAATAACAATTCTACTCTGACGGGACCAAATCGCTTTTAAGAATTCCATGCAAGGGTCCATTTCATCCTCATTCACATTTTCTAGTCTTGTAAAAAGTATTGTGCTAAAATTGGTTCAAATACTTAGCTGGACCAATAGGACCTGATCCAACTGAGAAGATTTTTTTTCTCAGCTCCCCCATTATTATTATTATTATTATTATTATTATTATTATTATTGTTATTATTGTTATTATTGTTATTATTGTTATTATTGTTATTATTATTATTATTATTATTATTATTATTATTATTATTATTATTATTATTATTATTATTACTACTACTACTACCAGAGAGACATCCACGCAATCTGGCAAATAATTGTAGAATCAAAAATCCTTTTTATGTAGGCTTACTCTGGGGCAAAAGAAATAAGAATTGCGTATTTTTAAAAATCCCATTGAAAGGAGGCTAAAAATAAAGCCAGTTGCTGGGATCATTTTGGCACCCACTTATAGCCCAGAAAAATACATTCGTCATGCTCCAGATTGCCGTGTGACGCAATGGGCAGCCCTGGCAGTGATGTAGCAGCCGAGCTGAAAAGCAAATGTGGGAAAGAAGCTAATTTCATTTGAGCACCAGTTGCCAAAATAACATCTAATAAAATGCCTTCAACTGTGATAGTTCAATACAAACACCCACAAGCACTCCTGGCAAGCATCTTGACTGTCACCAGCTCACTCTCACTTTTCCTGTGGAAGACCTCAACACAACGTGCCCATCCAGGTATACAGCTGTGCAGTGACAGCTGAAACCTGCAGGTATTTGCAAGTATTGCCACTTCTGAAGCGATGGAGGAAGAGAGAAAGCCAACTTATCCCTTGGCGTTGAGCATTTGTACTATAGTGCATGTATTGGCAGTTAAACAACCCCTCATATTATTATTTGAAAAGGAAAAAAATTCTGCTATGTTTATTTTCAAATGAATACACATTTTGTACTAGACATAAGTAAAGCTTTGGGGGGTGCTCTGGGGGTGACATTTCTCTGCAGACCACCAAAATTTTCTCATAGCCCACCAATGGGCCGCGGCCCACTGGTTGGTGACCGCTGCTTTATAATACATTTATTTGTGATAACAAAGCACCACTGTACTCAGGTTGACCTTTGAATGTTTTTCCTAAAGGCTTTCTAGCTTTCCAGATGTGAAGCAGCTGCAAGTAATCTTGGATAAGTGCAGGAGAAAGATGATTCTGATGTCTTTGCTTCAGAGATATTAAGATTCCAGGCCCACGAGAGCTTGTAGTATCAACAGATTTCACCAAGTTCTCAGTTTAATGTGAGTGAAGAGGCAAATAATTCAATACATTGGGACTAATCAGATGAACAGTGTTTAATTAATAGAGCTGTGCTGATCCGAGAAAGCACTTTGCATCAATATAATACACAAGAAACAACTCTTCAGCACTTTTTAATTTTTTTTAAATGTTAAAGTAATGAAATCTATATTATAAAGTGATTACACAGTGGAGAAAAAAAATACAAATATCATCTTCCTCTGATCCAAAACAGAAGGGATGATCCATATAAGTATGAATATGCACATGGATTTTATTTAGTTCATAAACTTCTCATTAAATCTAAACTACTGAATATGGCATACCATGCCATCTTCTCATTTTTGGAACCCAAAGATCTTTTGAAAAAGTCTACCAAATTCATATCCTGGATCACTTCCTTAAAATAAGAAAAAGTGACTTCTTTTTGAGTTACATGGGACAATCCTCTCTGCTGTACCCCAGGTTTGAAAGAGATGAAGCTATTCATGAAAGGACAAAATCCATGTTGTAGAGATATAATTCAACATCATACTGAGATGTCCAAGTGTCATATTTCATTATATTAACATAAATGTTGGTTTGAAGTCAAAACAGAGCTATAATAGAACAAAACTAAAGCATGTATCTAAAAATATGTTCTGCATTTCTGATATTGCCAGTATAAAAAGTCTAATATTCTTCTGTAATTCTTAAATTCATAAAGAGGTTCAGCTGACTTAAAATAATATTTTCTAATGAATTAGCTTTGTTTTTAAATTAGAGGAGTTTATGATATGTGTCTTAAAATTTGGTCCCATTGATTTTTCCAAAATTCTAAGGAATTCCTGGAAGCTTGGCACTCAGACACATCAGCCATCACTATAGAGATAAACCACAAATCCACACTATCAAAAAAGACAATAAAAAAGTAAGAAGGGAAGGTCACATCCTCTTCAGCAGCCAATATCAGCAGATAAGCAGGGATTAATATTAGATAAAGAAGCAAGCAAATAGAAAACAGTACCATAATCCAGGAGCTATTAAGGGGACAATCAATCAAGCAAAACAAAAACAAAAAACAATACCCTAATCAGGAAGTACTAAGGAGAAAAACACACCCTACACACACACCAAGATTGTCTGGGTAAGCTAAATACCGGTATATAAACAAGGAGAAACAGTATATTCACAAGGAGTGATGATATCACCTAGTTGGGTAAAAAAATGTCTGGAAGAAAACATTTAAGCTCAGAGAGCACCAAGCTCAAAGTTCAACCCTGAACGACATATATTATCTCCCATTAGTGTTGAGTGCCGCCACCAGGCCTGTAATAATTTGGGAGTTGGGACTGATTGCAGCACAGCATGTCACTTCTAAACAGTGTAGAAGCAGCAGAACTTTTCTTATCAAGTGAGTCTTTAAAAGAAGCAGAAAGAGAGGCTAATTGATCATGTCTTGATGCTTCACCACACTGGAGCAGAGTAATGCCCCTTGAAAGAGGCTGAGTAATTCATTGAATGTAATTTTAATTACAATTAGAATTGAACTGAATTAAATTGAATTAAAATAAACGTTTGCGCTGATCCTGTTATAAGGCTACCATTCGCCTTAGCTTTACCTCCAGCTCAAACTCCCTTTGCTCTGCCTACAGTTCTACATATTTAGTCAAGTTCACTTCTAATTCTCTTCCTTCCACAGCATGCCAGGCATCACTTCTATTACAGTGCTCCATGTCCTAGAGTTTCTTGTTGATGTACATGGCTTCTTGGGATCAATGGATTGTGAGAGGCCATTTGTGGGTTATCTCATCCAGGACTCTAGCAAGCTCTGAATGCCAGAGGTTGAACAAATGGCTGGGGAAATTCCCAATTGCCTGTCAGAATAACCTCTGGATGCACAAATCATCTAGGGCAGACCATATTAATCAGCAATGCCCACCCCTATCTACAGTAGCATGGTAGCATGGATGAGCATGGATGAGCATGGATGAGCATGGATGAGCATGGATGAGCATGGATGAGCATGGATTTGCTTTCCTGGACCAGGAAAGAATTAATAACGATCACATACTAACCTGTCTTTATGACTCAAGCATAAATTACCTATAACAAGGCCAAATTTGCCTTGGAGGTCATGAATTATTTTCTTTCCAGAAGCTCCATGGCATGGAGTCTCTCAGCGCTAAGTCCCAAATATCAACCCTGTTTTGAGGTCCAGGAACTCAGAAAAGGACTCTGCCATTCAGCAGGGACTTTATACATAGGCATTCGCTGCTCATAGTTACCAAAGGATCTGAAACTTATGTTTTATATATATATATGTGTGTGTGTGTGTGTGTGTGTGTGTGTGTGTGCTGTTCAGCTTCCTTCGTTCCTTCGGTATTATTCCCAACATCATTGTAGTGCTTTTTAAAGTTGTAGCATGTTTCAGCAGAATCTCATCTGCCATCATCAGGCCTTATGTATTGAGTTTGTTATGTGGGTCAGAGTCTCACAGCTGTTTAGTTTTAAATTTGAGGCTAGCCTACTGTTGTCCCAGGATGGTTTTTTCTACATCCTGAATTGGTTGGGAGTCTTGGTCTGCATTTATTGGTCTTGGAGTTTGTTTGATTGGTGTTTCTGGTTTTCTTCTGTCTGTTTTATGGCTTTGATTGGCTGGCAACACTGTGTTCCTGTATTGGAGGCTTTCAGTGCAGCTTGGCTTCGCGTGAAAGGATGGCTATTATCTATAGGAAGCTAGGTTTCATTCTGGGTGTCTGGTTGGGGTGTGTTTGAGCTGGAGGTATCAGAGGGAGTCTGTTTGTGCCCAGGTGTTTGCCTGGCTTGTGGTGTGGAGATCTTTCTATTTGAGAGTGCAGGCTTCCAAATGATTGACAGTCTGGTGGAATCATCTCTTCTATTCATGCTTTCAGGTCTTTTTCAATCTCTGTGGCTTCTCTGATGATTCTGTGGCTGGGGTTTCTATAGTGGTTTTGGTGCCATTGAAGTTGATGCTATGACCTGTGGCTTTCATGTGTTGGACTAGTGAGGAGGTGTGTTTATATATATATAAAATTCATACTCAACATACCAATAATAGCCCATCACAATAGTCCACTGGAGAAGCGAACCAATCTCATCTTAGTCATGTTGTTCCCTTTCACAAACTAATGTCCTTACCTGGTAACAGCAATATGTGATGAAGAAGGTCAGCACAATGTGACTGACATATTGCTGTTACTAGGCAAGGACATTTGTGTGTGACAGGGAACAACATCTCTAGTTGCAAATCAAAGTGGTATAGAGAAGATGAATACTTTCTTCCCAATACAACAGTAGAGGACACAAAGACAACTTTGTGTTTTTGACAGGCCCTCAAGAGATATCTGAATCAGCTGTTACCAGGTTATGGTCTGTATGGCTATATTAAGAGATACTTCCTGGAGCAGGAGAAGATTTTCACTCTGTTAGATCCCAATGACTTAGATCAAGGTTGTCAAACTCATGTCACATTGTTGTCATATGATTTCCCCTCCTTCATGAAACCTGGGGTGGTGGTGGCCATGGCCAGCATGTGATACATCCAGCCCATGGGCCACAAGTTTGACACCCCTGACTTAGATCAACTTCCACTTCTATCTATGGAGGTATGATCTAGAAAGTACAATTCCCTCTGCTGCCCTAAAGCAATTCTTTTCTCTAGGATACTAGAGGATGCCAGCTGCAAGCTGTAGTAAATGTTAGTGCTGTTTTAGCTGCTCTGCACCAAGAACATGGTAGGTGGCTAAAGGAGAGCTGGCATTCCTATATTTCAGCTGCTTTATCCTATTTCCTTTGGGAAAATGCACAAAAATGTGTATTTCCAACTGGAGTATCTTCAAATGACAAGTTTGGCTGCTGGTTATGCAGAGCTTCGGGAAAGAGGGAGAATCCATTTTTGACACACTTTAGAATCAGTGGGTCAACAATAGGCTGAATTTGATTCATTAGACAAAGATTCTATTCCTGGTTAAATTAATGCTATGTTAGATGAACCATCTGACTCTACATAATATTATTTTCCCATGATCCTAAATTTGCAGCACTTGTTGTAGGCTATCAAATCTGGGTTGCAAAATACCATACAATTCATAGATAGCAACAAAGAGAAAGATCAAACTCTGTTATTGCAGCACAAAATCTTTCTTAATATTTTTACTGCGGATAAATTCTTGAAATAATGTTCATATCTCAGGGAACTTCTGCATAAAAATATTAATCTACTGCTAGCATTGTGTAGCATTCAAATTTTTAAAAAATGTTTTGTTTTGTTGTAATCATCTGTTGCAGAGCAGGTGAACGCAGCAGGCTGGCAGCTGAGTTGCAACACAAACAAATTCCAACACTACGCATCCTAGCATCGTGCAGCACATGAAGTTCAGACAATGCTCTTTTTTCTCATATCAATGCTCTTTTTTCTCATATTTTCTCGTATGTTTTTGAGTCTGTAGCATGGAGTCCTTCCAGTAAAACCCCATTGAAAGAGGCTTCTCCATTGCATCACAAAGCTACTGAAGAAATAACAATTTGCTTGTCATAAGAAACATATGATCCCAAGCTAGCACCTGTATTTTCTATATTGAGGGAAATAGCAGCCTCTGGTGTGGAAGAGGAGACAGCAAAGATATACTGTACTTTCTGTTCTTATGTTGCCATTTCATTTGACTCCTCTTTCTTTCAGAAATATGTTTAAATAGAAGCATTATGGCACAATGCAATGGCATTTTGGCAGAATTATGGGCATGGTTCTGACAAATTAATTTCCATTTAGTTCTTAGTATTATCGTGGCTAGACAGCATTATATGGTGTAGAATTGTATAATGGTTAGATACCATCAAAACCGACATCAGCCAGAGTACAAAACAACTGAAAGAAGCTGTACAAGAATGGAAAAATGTGGAGCTCATCCATAAAATAGCTGAGAACTGTACATAGTTGAATGGATGGCATCATCATCTTTATCATGTGAATTGTCCTTGAGCTGCACCCAGCTGGATCTGTCTACGGTGAGATGTGGGCCCATGTGTTCTTCAGATCCTTCCCCAAATCTGCTTTGGAAAGGCCAGCAAGGGGGAAGTCCTGCTGCCCTTGGGAACAGACTGTACATCTGTAAAGATATAGCTATGGATTCTGTGCGAAGGACTACGAACCCAAATCTTGGGATTTTGTGAAAATCAAATCAAAGACAATTTTAAAATGAATGCAAGACTAGGAAGCAGATGGATTACTGCTAATTGGCATTCCAAATTGAAAGCAAGGGACAAAAAGGATAAATCATGCAGATGGTATGAAAGACAGGAATGATTAAAAAAGAAGACTGGATGCCAATCCCAGTAACCTAAATGCTTTAAATTACTGGGATCTGTTTTAAAAAATGGCTGGATCTTTTGAAAATTAACAACAATCCTAGTGCAAGAGTCAGCAATGCAGAATCTGATAGACACCTTTAGATTTAGCAAAACCAGATCAAACCACACAACAGTATATGAACCAATGGCATTGTAAAAACTTTTTAAATCAACCATTTCTCAAGGCACATTAGTTTATTAACAAAAGTTCTGAGTTCAGCTAGTGGATATTATAGTTAAAAATGCCCCAGATGAAGTCCTAAACAACATGGCCAACCATGGGATATATTATTTAGTCAACAAGGAAAATTATGACATCTTGCTCTACCAGATTTTACTTCCATCTTAAATCACCCCCAACTCACAACTGTCTGTTTCTCTTTGTTACACTTATTTAGTCTTCTGCTAATGAATGGTTTATTTTATCCTTGAAGAATGACTGGATACAAGAAATAAAGTATAATTGCTCATACTTGATTCTGGATATTGTAGTGAAGAGATCAAGCAAATGTTCTGTGTTAAGTCAGTTTGGCAGATACATTCACAAGTTGTTCAATTTAGGATCCACACTATAAAATGAAGAAACTCAAATATTATGGATATGAAACAATGAGTGCCAAGGGAACACGGGGCACAGGAAAGAAACAGGGCTAACAATTTTGGATTTCAACATCTGTTTAAAACAGAATAGTGAAATCAATAGGCGGCAACTCCCAAATTAAACTATTTGTCCTTTAAGGCTCATGATTCAGTCACTTGCTACCCTTCCTTCTAAGGATGGCTCATGATGAGGACCATTTTGGGGCAGGCAGGACCCATCTACAGAGCTCCCAACTGAGAGATCTTAAGATATTTTTCTCTCAGTATCTTCTGCCAGCAATAACAAATGTTTCTTCTTGAACAAGCTCATGATTCTGTTGTTGCTTAATTTAACTTGTTTATTGTTTGTTCTGGCTCTCTGTACTTTTTGTTTTTGACTAGCTTTTAGTCTAGTAATTTTGTTTTAATGATGGTATATTTTTATCCTTTTGGGCTGGCAGACACAAGGCTGCTTGAATCCTTGTTCTTCCTCTGTAAGATTAAGCAACCAACAGCCTTCCACCGCCTGTCCACAGGGCAGGGAGCTGTGCATAACCAATATCACCGAATGGCATCTTTTCTGCCTTATTAATCATAATAAGTTTTCCTTACATTTCAGCCTGATGTATGGAAATAAATGCTTCTCTGCACCATAGAGCACAGGGCACCTAAAGGGCAAGTTAAAAAAAAAAAAAAGGCAGCTGTAACCATGTGATCAAATCCCGTCCCTTTTTAAAATACACACACACATTGCAGCACAAGTAAAAATGGGCAGGATTTCAATCACACAGTCATGGCTGCCATCCTGACTTTTCAAATCCCTCTGCAAGAGATGCCCCTGATATATAGCAAATTATTGGAGAGAATGCATTTGTAATTCCACCCCCCACCCCAAGAATGATTGCTACATGGAACTGATGAAATTGCCTACATTTTTTGAAAACTAAGCTCTCTTCTAAAGCTCCTTTCATTTACTATTTGCAAAAATCTTTATATAGCAAAAGGGAATTGACAAAATACATGCTATATTCATCTCATTGATGAATTACATTTCGTAGCATCCCTTTACAGTCCAGGGAAATTTATGGTTTGTTTTTCTCAAACATTTAAAAGGATTGCACCCTTACAGCCAGATGCTACTCACGTGAATTCACATTTACTGAGGGCCAATATAATGTAGTGATTAATAGTATTTGGCTAAGAAAGGAGAGAGTTGGATTTTAGTTAGTAAAGTTCACTGGATGACTTCAGGCCAGTCACTCTCTCTGAACCCTGTCCAACTCACCAGATTGTAGTGGTGGAAAACAAGAGATCTTGAAGTTTATGCAGATGCCAATGCATATCAAATAAAAATACGGCCCTCTCCCTGTTTTGTGAGCTGATTCCAAAAGGCAAGAATTCACTTTACAGGATTCTAAATAACATTTGGAACTCTGAAATGCACAGGGCACAGCTTCCCATCCACTTCTTCTCCTTCCTCTGCGCCAGATCCTCCCACTCAGCTTCATTCTACACCTGTGGAAGCCAAGCTCTTCATTCTACTTTTGCTAGAAAAAATGGAACCGCACATCTTTTCATTCCCTCATGGCCAGATTTTTTGGTAGGTTTTTGTGGTTTCTCATGGGTGTACCAGTGGGGAAAAAAAAGAGACAAGATGGTGACAAGCTGATTGCTTCTTCATTGAATCATCTGCAAGTAGTAAAAAGGAATTGTTCAAAAAAACTTCATCTGGATGCAACGGGGATCTGGGTTAGCCAGGTTCAGCAACTTGGTTTAGGAAGGGAAATGTGGGGTATAATATGTCATTTAAATTCTAAGGCTTTAAGGGGAAGTGGGGAGCATAGCTTTTCAAACAAAAGATCCTTTCCTTGTAGCCCGAGCTTCTGAAAATGAATAAATACTTTCCCATCCTATCTATACTAACATTCAGGCTCTAAACAAACAAATAGCATCCATGTAGCTAACACCATCACCAGCACTCACCGTGCCAATTATCCAAAGGTTATGTCTCTCTGCAGTCATCTCTGCAATATCTCTTAATAGCTATGCTGACACAGTGCAGAACATTGACAATTGAACACCAAGAAAAAAAAGGTTGGTCCTATTTTTTTTTGTTGTTGTTATTGTAATAGGACAACAGAAGACCAAAAATTTGGAGGCAAATTAATATCTTCCCGAAACATGACTCAAGTTCTACAATGTCAGTGAAAATTATTTTGTGGACACTGCTATTCTTCTTCTTCCTTTTCATCATGTTTTGCAGCCCAAAAGAGACTCACAGGCATGGCAAAAAGGCAAAGTAGTACAATAATTAGTAACAGAGCACACAATTAAGGAGTGACAGTGTGTTCCAATGCTTTTTATAGTTGCTTTATAATGGTCAGTCTTCATATTTTTTTTCAATATGCCGATGAAATCTATTAATACCTCTTGCATAGTACAGCTAGAAATAATCATATCTGGCTGAAGATATCTAGCTAAACCTGGGTCACCCAACATCAGCTTGGTATTTGAGAAGGCAACAATTGATGCTTATATTTGAGGGTGGAGAATGTTACGAAAGAGCAGGAACATGGATAAATAATTAAGGTTTTTTTAAAGCTTTGCTTTACCCTTGTAACTTTGGAGGATTTGGAGTTTTATCATTGGTTTTATGGACCAACTGGAGCAGGCATTTGCATATGGGGTTCTGTTGCAGTTATGCAAGAGATCATGAACAAAAAAACCCTCCCTTTTTAATTGCAAGGCTAACATTGTTCACCATACCTCAGCTTACTCAACATGCTAATATACCATGAGTTACAGATACAATTATTTTTATTCAGGAGTTCCCTGATACCTGAAAATTATTTAAAGGGTCCCGCCAGTGTGGACACAACTCCCAGAATTCCCCAGGCATCTAGGCATCTAGAGTTTTATAATGTAATACTGTATAAATAGTATTAGTACAGACAGGACCTGGCACTGGGTCAGGAACACAGGATGCTTAAGCTTGTTTATGGGACTATAAGAGGTCCTGTCAAGTTGAAACAAGAACAAGGCTTTACTTTTAGTGCCATCCCTGACAGGTCCTCTCTGCATCCACATGTTGAGGGATCCAGTTTGCAAAGGAATTGATCAGGTGCCCAAATCCCTTGGCTCCTAAATAACATACTTCTTTATGAATGACTGTGCTCAACACATGAATGATGAATACTATGAGTGCCAGAAAAAGAAAAGGGGTATTGTAGCTCCCACAGATCCAGAAGCCAAGCCAAGAGATGGAAAGAAAAGAGGCTAATAAGTGAATCCTTATCTCAGCCAACTTAAACAAAGCAACTGTACAACAGAAAAGGAATGGTAGAAAATGAGAAAACGCCATCCCGGTGAGATTTTATGGACTCCCCAAGATATACAAACTAGGGGTCCCCCTCAGACCTATTGTAGCGCTTGGGGATATTCTTATCTACAACTAGGCTAAATGGCTGGCACAATAATTAAGCTTCCTGACTTCACCCTCAAACACCATAGTCACATCATCCACATAATTTTTGACACAGCTACGAGGCTTAAACATAGCTCCTTATGAAATCATGGTCTCTTTTGATGTAGTGATCCTATTTATATCCATCTCTCCCCATTTAGCATGATCATCTTTTAATGACCCCCATAATCCCTTATGGTGTGGCATCTGGACAACTGAATGGAGCTGAGTGATTAGTGGCCGGATGCCCTTCCTGTTGCCAATGCAGAGTTATATTCAGCAGATATATTCTCATCATGCCCAGAGAGAAAAATATCGGCCTCTACCTAAGATCGAACTCATAGCTTCCTGATTGTGAGGTGACAACTCCACCACTAGGTCATCACCACTTCCCTCCCCACTTAGCACACAAAGTGATAAACAGAAAACTAGAAGATTACAACATAAATCAAAACAACCTAACCAGGACGCAAATCATGAATCTACTCCCTTTAAACTTCTTCATGTTTAAAAGGGAAATGGGCAAAGAAAAGGGACCCTCAATATCAGGAGTTATTGAGAAACAGTCCCATATAAACTGGAACATGGTACATTTTAAAACACCTAAGTTTGGTATTGCTACATGGATGGACACATTTGTGGTTATCAAAGAAATGTGCTGGAAGAGTTTTATATCCTATTAAATTCCATGTTCCTAGATATACAATTCACAGTGGAGGAAGAAACACATGCTTAGATAATGCTTATCAACAGAAGATGGAAGCCTAGAAACTGGTATATTGCAAGGCTACCAATACTCCAGGCATTCTGTATTTCTACGGTAACCATCCACTGTCACATAAAAAGAGCTGCATCAGAACACTGTATGGCAGGGTGAGAACACACTGAAGTATCCAGGAAGTAAAACATCTGGGGTGTAGGTACCTACATGAACAATTTAGGCAAAATAGGTATCCACAAGCATTTATCACAAAATGCCAGCACAATATGCTGGGGAGAGAAACAAAGATAGAAGTCATAAGACCTACTACATTGCACACCCCGCCAGTGCAATATATTAAAAACATTTCAGAAGCAGTAGAATCCAACTTCTGAGATCTGCAAGTGGGCATCATCCACCATCCAGAGGCTACCAAAGGAGGACAAATCATGCACTACAAAGATGGTTTAGAGCTGGAGAAACTTTGAAATGTAATTTACCAGATCCCCCCACCCCAGATTGACCTTACAACTATGTGGGACAGAGAGGAAGCTAATTAGCAGACTGCAAGAACACAAGTGATTGATAGCCTCACATTGCATGCATTCAATTTTTCAGCTACTACAATTGTTGGCCGAGCGGGGACAAAAATAGCCAGAGAAATCATTGAACCCTGGGAAACAGGCTTTTATCAGTCAATAGGAGTGCTGATTTACCACCAGCCTATCAGGTACTTAGAAGCTGAAGGCATAGCATCATAAGAAACAACAATTAAGAACTTAATAGTCAGCCATCAACATCTTAATAAACAACTAAAAACTACATACAACTAGGGACCATGTAAATACAACACGCAGAACAGCCCAGTGCATATATTCTGAAGAGAGAGAAAATCCCTGATGATGGGCTCTAGCACGAGCTTGAAAGCTTGGAAAAATAAACCGTTGTCCCAGTGACCGACTCAAATTGGATCCTGCAACATTATGCTAGGGTTCATATAGGGCCTTCGTTTACATAAATTCTTTCTCCTGCAATGGAACTATGGGGGAATTCTGAGCAAGAACTTCTAGTTCCCTCTCCTCCCCATAGTAAAACAGAAATGAAGACAACAAAAAGGGCCCTTCTGATTCAGGGAAGCTAAGGTCCCCATTTCCATAACTTCTTGGGGTTTTGATTATTGTTACTATAGAATCACAATCTGGCCTCCCATCACTCTGGGAAATGGAGATGATAGTGTGATTTTCTAGTGCTTTGCAACAGTGTGCAATTTTGTAATAATTTTTAAAAAGCGAATACTTTTGCGTAAATCCTACAGTTGCTTGACTTTCTTCACCAATTCAGCCCCAAATATGCCACGATTCTCCTGCTTTTTATCACCAACGATGGGATTCTGAAGCTATCATGCCCCTGGTGGAGACTGACTCTGAGGGAGAGGAGGAACAGCTGACAGGGAGTGGAAGTGTGGCTCTGGAGGTAGTAGAGGAGGCTGGGGAAGAGCAGACAACGGCTGAGCAGTCAGAGGAGGAACCAGGCCCATCCCTTATCCATTCTAGCGCATGCAGGAAGGAGAGGATAAGTGAGAGATGTGGTATACTGGAGAGGAGAGGGCCTTGGTCCTCTTCATGGACTGCAGTGTGACAACTGCATAAGAGTTTGGATCTGTGTACTGACAAACGCTGGAAACAAATCATGTAAATATCTCTAGTTTATAGTTCCTCTCTGAGTTTGGCGTCCTCTAGCCCTTATCTTGCCTGGTTTGTGTTGCTTTTTTCCTTCTTCTTGTAACTGCTTTTGTAGGAGTGTTTTTTCTGTCCAAGTTATTCAGAGCTTGGAAGCAAACTGAAGGAATAAAAGGGGCTTCACCTGTTTTCTGTGACTCTTGTTTGTTTTGTATCACACCCTGGGTCATCACAGAAGCTATTTGGTGTACCATGGTTTGTCCAAGCAACACATGCTTTATAGGAACCAAGGACCAAAACTTGCATGCTAAACCAACCATGATGGCAACTGCTGCAATTGTATGAATAGAAGCTGGCTGATGATGGCCTTTTTCCAATCTTAGCTTGTACATCTGCCCCTAAATCTTTTATCCCATGTCCACTCATATGATGTAATGTCATTCTTGTACTGTGGGAACGAAATAGCATGGAAAGCAACTATTCCAAAAGACAATAATGTGGTTCAGATATCAACTAATTGCTGCAGTCTGGATCACTAAAGGAAGAAATAGCATAAACCAAAATAAAAATGTTCTTCTCGGCTCACAATGAAAACAGCTGCAGAAATATAAATAACATATTTTATGTGTAACTTCTTCAGTTTTTCTACTAATCATATGAAACCATTCACTTTTGAAGCAAACTCTGAAAGACAGTAGAGTTGCTCAAAAGAGCTTCTATCCAGTCAAAATAATGCTGCTAAAATAAAGAATGAATTCACTGGGATAGCAAAACACTTTGATCCAAATGTAACCATAAGTGTTTGATCTTTTTATGGGATCAAAGCCACATTCTATTCTCCCCAGACTTGTCACTTTACAATAATCACACCCACTTGTCTCATTAAAGGAAGTTGCAATGAGGATAGTAATAATAATTTGTTTGCAAATTGAGCTTTAATTTTTTTTGCAATACTCTGTAGATATTTAATAAATCAGTTTATCAACAGTTTATCAATTATTTTCCTTATTACACCAACCTAGGATTCAAGTGATTTTTTTTCTTACAGTCTCACTAGAAGACATTCTGAAAATAGGCCCTTCTTCCTAAAACCAAGGAACAGCATTACTTACCCTGTAGTAATCTGTGCTATATACATCTCTTGACATCCCAAAATCTCCAATCTTCACCAGCAGGTTCTCCCCAACCAGGCAGTTCCGAGTAGCCAGGTCACGATGCACAAAGTGCTGTGATGCTAAGTAAACCATACCAGCTGCAATCTGCTGGGCAATGTGCAGCATCTGGGATTGGGTTAGTTCAGCTAAACGACTCCCTTCAGCCATCAAAACTGCATCAGGTCCATGCGCCCTGCGTGGAACACAGAAGAAATGTAGGAGATCTAATCTGGAACCTTTCCAAATGATGGCCTTACAGAAGAAAGCAGGAGGGTGGGAAGGAGGCATGATGGAAGCATCAAGGCCGGGTTTTATCAACTGGGCCACTTACTATCCCTCAGTCCAGCCAGGTTTGCTATTGTGCGGGAAAATAAAAGGAAAGACCACTTTATATTCCACTTTGAGCTCCTGAACAAAAGATAGGATGCAAATCTAGGAAACAAACAAATATAGGAAATAAGATTTTGAATAGTATTGGCTAGATCAGGGGTGGGCAATTATGGCAATTTTATGACCTGCAGACTTCAAGTCCCAGTATTCCTCAGCTAGCTGCCTCAGGAATTATGGGAATTGAAATCCACAGGTCATAAAGTTGCCATAATTGCCCATCCCTGATCTAGATACAGAAAGCTACCTATAGATTCCATATGTGGAAGAAAAATGACCTATAAATATTTTGTTACTGTTGCCAGTTATTGCTTTTTGAAGCTTTATTTGGAGGCATAGATTTAAGATGCTATCGTATTTAATTTGACGTGAAGGAAGTTCTGCTCTGTGATATAACACACTGAAATTCACGCTTGTAAATTTCCTTTGCTTTCATTCATAATTCAAACATAATAAAGCAAACCACAGGACAATAGGGTAGCTCTGTATTGTATATCATGTTAGTTTGGCCTTGAGTCCAGTTTGGTCTTGTGATTAAGGCACCAGGCTAGAAAACAGGAGTTCATGAGTTTAATCTCCCCTTAGCCATGAAAGCCAGCTGAATGACTTTGGGCTGTCTCACAGGGTTGTTGTTGTGGAGAAAACAGAAGGAAGGAACATGTATTGGATATTTTTGTTGCTTTAAATTTTTGTAAAACTAATGAAGGATACAAATATATTTTTAAAATAGTGCTATCACTGTTAATAGACTATTGTCTGAAGGAACAATAACTGTCCCTGTCTAGGAAGCATATGCTCAATAACATGATTCTTCTTTTTTCCTAGACGTGAAGGAAACATTAGAAAGAAATATGACAAGAAAACGTATCCTCTCTGATCTTCTTACTCTAACCTTATGTACTTCGTGCAGGTGGTCCACTTGCCTTCATATTTATTTTGGGAGAAGTCTAGAAGTCTACATACTCTAAATACACCTGTGTTCAAAAAATACAAATGCATCAATTGGGAGCAATTTATAAGTTCAAACAGAGTTGTAGACATTCAGTTTACTTTCTGTATTATTGCACGGGCAGGCATTGTACATTCACAAGAAGGAAAGAACCACAGCAGTATGTATGTGTATGTATGCACATTCCTACAGGATGTTGCTTGTCTATAAAAACAAATGCTGAAGTGCAAAGGATGGAGAAGCTTTCATCCCACTTCCGAAAATGTTGTTCTAGCTATCTTTTTCCTTGTTTATATTTGCCAAGGAACATGAGAATAACCACCAAGCTTCTTCCAGGCTATTAAGAGTTGGTAGGACATCTTTTTTATTTGGGGGGGGGGGTGTTGAGAAGATCTCATGGTATGTCAGCAAATCTGTTTTTGCAACTTCTGCTTGTGATACATATCACTATGAAATGCTCAAACCAGAGCTCTAAACAGAGGCTGCATCCCTGATAATTAACAGCAAACAACATTCAGAAGCAAAGAAGTGCACCTTAAATGAGCTGCAATAGGTAAATAACAGGTTTGCTGACCCTTCCAAGCTTTGGCAGCATACCACAGTGAACAATGGCTCTGCACTTATAACTGCAGCATTCATTTTACAATTGTGGCATTTACACTTACAACCATTGATTTCTCTTAACAAGTGCCACAAAAAGCATCATAAAATTGGGTCAGTCTTTTAACAGCTGTTACAGCTTGTGACAGTGATAAAGAGGTTCTACAATGGTCATAACTCAAAGACTTTCTGTACACACTTTATTTACATATTGAAAATGAATTGACTTGATTTCTCAGTAAAGCACAAACAATTTTCCTCTTCCTGCTATTAAGCCACCTCCTCACCCTTTTCTGAACAAATTTTGTAATTTTTTAAAAATAAGTCATTGTACCTTTCTGCTATTTCCATTTAATACTGAACAAAGACATCTATACTATACATCCCGAATCAAATACCTTCCTTTTCCTGCTTATGCAAGAATCACTCAATCCCAACACTTCATTTTCATACTGCTTTTCAAGGTCTTGTTCTGTTTCTTCTTCCTCAATATAATGTGAGATTTCAAAATGTGCCATATCATTACTGGATGATGTGCTTGCTATTTCTATTTTGAGCTATAGAGCTGTGAATCAACTCTTTTCAGTTGGTAGTAGCACAGATCAAGGTTGCTCAAATTAAAGGCCATGAAGTACATGCACTTCAGAGCCACTCCATACTTTGAAGCTCAAAGAATAGTGTGCTGAAAATCAGACACAGTCATATTCTTGCCTGTGACCAAATATTTGGAGTGTAAAATAGAACACAACTGAAGACTTCTGAGGAGCTGAAATACCACCAGCTTTTAACAGGACTCTGTGATCTAATCATATTGTTCTTCTGCCCCATTCTTGTCCCTCCCTGCATAAGTCAAGTCTATCCCTCTCAATTCAATATAATTTTCTGCAGTCAAAATCAAGACCATCCAAGAATGAGAACCCCTTCTGACTTCCTCCTGCTGCCATGACCAACTTGGTCAGTTTAGAATAACCCCAAAAGATACAAACTCTGTGTCACTTCTAGATTTTTACTGTTTCATCTCCTCTAGAACTGGATTTACTTTTGTCAGTGATTGCTCCTGAAACATGCATTGCCTACATTTCGCACTCAGGAATGCTTTCTGATCTTCAGATACTGGCCTGCAATTGTCTGTCTGCCTGTCTCTGTTTGACTCTGTGTGTGTGTGTGTGTGTGTGTGTGTGTGTGTGTGTGTGTGTGTGTGTGTGTGTGTGTGTGTAAAAATTGTGAGCTCATTTTGTTTCTCAGTGGCCTTGGGGGGCGCTGCAGGGTAAGAAATAAATGTGTTTCCAAAGCACGATGACATGCAAATAGTCTCCCCTTATCATAAGTAGTGTCAAATGAAAGAAGAATGCTAAATTTTAATTTATCTTAAGAGAGTCTCTTTTTCACTGAACCCATTCTGGATACTACAGATGATGAGTAACAAACTTTTCAAAAAAGAGGATACATTACTGTCAGACTGCTTCAACTCAAAGTGCAACAGATAGAAGGCAAGCCACTACCATAATATATAAATGAATTGGTGCTTGAGTTGCTGTTAAAGCAGTGTAATTATAACTAATGTTTAACGCATGCATTCAATTGTGTGAGGCTGTCTCTTTCCACTAATTTCCAAGTCACACATTAGAAGCAAATCTCTATCAATAGAGATTTTGGTTTTCCCAACCTTCTAAGACTGATAAATATCTTTATAAGCAAGCAAATAACAGGTATATGTATATTTCAGAGCTTGCCATCCAGGGAGCCTATTTATTTATTCTGCAAAATAAAGCAAGAAGGCACTCCTTGCTTGTGGTTAGTGGTGTTTCTCATTAAGAATTTTTTTAGGCAAAACAATTTGTGGTACCATGTAATACCAGTCTTCACTTACCAATTGCACCAACAACAGATAGACAAAAAGATGGAAAGAAAATACTGAGACAAAACAATGTAAAAACAAAGAAAATCAGGCTTATTGGGGGTGGGAAGGGAAATTAATAGAAGGTGAGCGAAAATGACTTGACAATATTGCTACAACAGGACTGTTCTTATCTGCTTGCTCACAATTTCAGTCTAACCACCTGCAATACATGGAGTATTTTTATGTCTGTGTACAAACAGTCTAACAAAAATTTGGCAATTGTTCAGACTTTAGTGCAGGGATGGGCAACTATGGAAACTTGACAATCTGTGGACTTCAGCTGCCAGAATTCCTGAGCCAGCCATGAGAGTTGAAGTCCCAAGGTTATAAAATTGCCAATCTTGCTTTATTGAAAACTACATTAAAAAAATCATGAAAATGGAGAGAATAATTCAAATATCATAAGGAAGTCAGCAGAGAAGTTGCTGCTCAATCACTATTTTAGATACCTCTTCTGTGGAAATTAAACTGATGAATACTAGAGAAAACAACAACTCTGGAGTTACCCCCCAAATATCATATTTCTTAATTCAAGACTTGTTTCCAACTATATTAATCTACAACATTTTATTGAAGAAAATTTGATATTACAAATATTTCATAAAGAAACATTTATATGAAATAAGAGACTGAGTTGTACCAGGACAGATGATTCACTCCTTCAGTTAAGCTACACTCTGGTGACGTGAATAACCCAGCTGAGTTCACACAACAACTACTAAATCCTAAAATGTTACTTGCAAATCAAATTGGCTAGATATATAGAACATGCTAGTCCAATCCAAATAAATTGTACTACAACTACTAGTACAACTGTACCAATGCTCAGCAGCAATTATTTGGCTTATTAAGGAATTATTATTAATATTATTAATTATTATTAATAATTAAGTAATTATTATTACTTATCCTAATTAGGAACACCTAGTTTTGAACATGAACTTTATACATATACAGTGATGATGACATGTCTACCATTTCACTTGGCCTCTCCTTTACAGAGGCATTCTTCTTTCAGAACAAGATTAGACAGTTTTATTTGTTTGTTTTTCCTTATTGGAAATATTTTGTCTTTCCTCAAGGGAATGCTGTGCATGCATTAATAAACAATAGGTGTTCATTTTAATAAAAAATGCATTTTGGCATTTGATTCAAACTTCTAAAACTATAATAAATGTACTAATCTTTAGGACTTTTAATGCATGTAAGTACATGAAGCCATTTTTAATGTGAGCCTGGGTTTTTTCCTTGAAGCAAAATTCAGAGTACTTGGTTTGAAATATTTTTGTTAATGAAATGAGGTACAATGTGTTTGGGTATGCACTATAAAAGTGGTATGCAATCTATTTTTTACCCAAACTAAATTATGATATATAATAAAATATTATGTATTTATAAAAATGAAAAATATTGTTCAGATTTTTTTGCCTCAGAAAATAAAAGCTTTGTAGTAGAGACCTATAGATATTGCTACTAGAAAATGCTTTATTGACACATTTAAACATGTAAATCATGAAACCTGAATTATAATACTATTTTCAAGTAATGACACATTCTGTTCACATATTTGAATCATGGTTTATGAATATATATATATATATATTTATTTTGATAACCTAACCACCATTCATTTTGAATCATTAGGACCTGGTCAATTTTTGTCATAATGCTTTCCAGAATAAGTAGAAAGTAAGTTAAATCAGTTCAGAGAACATAACATATAGACAACATTGAAGGACAGATTCTTCCAGAGAATCACAATGAGAAGTAAAAAATGTAAATTAGATCTAGAGATATGCAATATTTATGGAGAAAAATAGACATTCTTATAATAATTGAAAGACTTCTATTACTCTGATAGAGTTTGGACTATGACAAAGAAACCAGTGATTAAGTGATTAGCCTTGGCACAATTGGGCATAAAACCAGCCAAAGGGAGCAACCCTAGACTTAATTCTAAAGTATGGCCATGATCTTGTGTGAGTCATTACTACTGCAGAATCTATAGGGAACACTGACTATAATATTATATTTGGCACGTACTCAGCTGAGGAATTGCCCGTGGGATCCAACAGATTTGAGTACAAAAGGGGTTATTTATCAAAGTGAAGGGATGGATGAAAAACAGAAAGCCAAAGAGAAATTATTTAAAGTCTTAATAACTGAAACCCAACTAAGTACATTAACAATGTAAAAAAAAAAAAAGACTACCAAGCCCAAGAGGCCATTATGGCTTTGGAATAGTGTCCAGGTAACTATAAGATGTAATGAATGAAAAGTCTGTCATAATTTAAGCTAAAGGTTTCCTGATACAGTCATGTCAGTCTCTAGGGAGCCATTCTCATCTTCATTTCTTAGCCAAGGGAACCAGTATTGTCTGAAGACACTTTCATTTTCTTATGGCCAGCATGAATATACATGGAGGCCCACGGAATGCTATTAACTTTCCACAAAAATGGTACCTATTTATCCACTCACATTTGCATGCTTTCAAACTACTTGGTTGGCAGGATATGGGAAAAATAATGGGAGTTCAGCCATCATGCACTCAGGTCTTGAACGAGAGGTGGTATTCAGCAAGTTCTGACTAGCTCTGGAGAACCAGTAGCAGAAATTTTGAGCAGCAAATATCACTTCTGACTGGAGATTTCACAGTATCATTCCCCTGCTATGCCCACCAAGTCAAACCCACAGAACCGGTAGTAAAAAAAAATTGAATCCCACCCCTGTCTTGAACCCATGTTTGACAGCTTTCCAGCAGACAAATGGTCTTTAATCGCTGAGCCATCCTGCCCCCTCCTGTCATAATTGAGAGTACAAAAAAGGAGAATAAGCTTTGCTAGATAATGCGGGGGGGGGGGGGG
>BHFT01036979.1:69137-79357 GCA_004320025.1 Laticauda laticaudata
GGGGGGGGGGGGGGGTATGAAAAAAACAAAAACAAAAATGGAAGAGTAAGAACTCTTTTATATGTATAAAAATATATTAGAAGCAGGAAAGACATTCAAAGCAACCGAGGCATCAGATGACAAAGAAGCCAAAACATTCAACCTTCTTGTTTTTTGTTTAAAGTTACTCATCAAAGGCTCTTGAGTAAACTTAGCATCCATGGGATAAGAGGCCAGGTCTTTTAATAGATTGGTAACAAGTTAAAAAAGGAGAGAGTGGAAATAAGTAGCAGTTATCTCAGTGGAAGGAAGTACGAAGTAGAGGCCTTCAAAACCTTTATTGAGAATCTATTCAGCTTATTCAGAAATGATGTTAAACAGCAAACTGCCCAAGTATGGGGATGATAACATATTTGGGTCAATAAACAAAAAAATAACACCAAAGCACACCATAATTATATTTCTTAATTGGATGAATGATCAACCAAATGACAAATGTAGTCCAATTTAAGTAACTGTGAGGTAATATATGTTTGGGGCATACAAGCCTTCCTCATATGTAATTTGATGTGGTCTGAGCATTGTAAAATCATGCACAGTGTTTTGTTCAGAAAACACACGAGGTAGACCGGGTTCCAACAACAAAAGGCTTTTTCTACAGCTAGTCAGTAACGAGGAATCATTGCTGCAAGCGAGGCCACGCCTTTTATACAGGCGGCCTGCCTGCTTGTAGTCCATATGGCAGTTGCTTAATTTTGGCCGCCTTCAGCAGCTCTTTTGGATTGTTCCTAGAACCATCCAATTGCTTAGTTTATTTGAACCAATCAGGTTTGCAATTTGGAGTCACCACTTTAATTATAGAACACCCCTCCCCTATTAGTTCAGTCTACGGTGAGTAAGTCTCGCAGGTAGTGGGTTTCCCGGACTTACGGACATTGCCGGGTTCATTCTTAGTGAGGACTATGACCGGTTCGGACATGGACTGCTGTGTCTTCCGTCTTCGCCCTGGAACGTCTGGGAGGGTGATCAGCCATTTACGCCGCCTGAGGTTGCTTGGTGGCGGTTTTGCCGCTCCCTCCCGTTTCCTCCGGGACAGGTCGTTGGCCGGCGGCCCTTCCGTGGGTCTTCATGCAAGTCTCTCCAAACAGTGAGTCTTTTATTTGCTCTTGATGATTATATGTTTCATTGTTTTGTTTAAAAATTCATTTATTACTTCTCGCATTTCCCCCCCCACCTTGTTTGCATCGTCGTTTTGTCTCGAGATGTTTGTGTTCTTGTGTTCTTTCATAAATTCGGGATGAGAGTGGTCATTTGGCCGTTGCCAGTCCCTCCATCCATCTAGCTGTTAACGTTAGGATTATGGGGCCTGTGATTTGAGTATCTTTGTCCTGGTAGCATACCGTTCCCTGTGATTTTTAGCGGATACCAAATCGCCTATTTCGAACATTGTCTAAACCTAGTAGAGGATGTCCAGGGGGGTTTCTGAGTAAAATTTGGGTGATGATCAAAGGTGTGATCTAACTTACGACCCCATAAGTAATTCTGCTGGGCTTGTGGTTACCGGTACTGGGCGTTATGTGCTGGAGTGTGAGGCTCAAAACTTTTACTTTCTGTTGACATCTGCCTGGCGTCCATTCTTTCTAACCTCCTTAGTAAACCGGAACCAGCTCTCAGCCCTGGATGACGTTCGCAGCCGGGTTGGCCGCGATGTTAGGGCATGTCTTATGCCTAGAGAGGCTAGGTATTGGCAAAAACTGTATGCTGGTTAGCTGTGGACCCATTATCAGAGACTAAGAAGTGCAGCTGATGACCATGGGTGGCAAAAATGGTTGTCAGTTTTTTTATTACGTTTCTGTTGTCGTAGATGAATAACTTTACTTCAAGCTAATTAGAGGAGGCACAACGACAACTCAGAAGGTATGCCCCTTGGTAGGAACCGCGGAAGATCAATGTGAAATTTCTTGACCAAGGTCCCCGAGGGTTTCCCTAGTCCTTAACGGGTTACTTTTCGGTCGGGGCGGTCTAATTCCTGGCATTGTTGCCGTGAGCTTACCCGAATTCTCTATGTCCTTATCAATACCCGGCACCACACATAATTTCTCGGCAAGGCTTTTCATGCTTAACTATTTCCCGGGTGCCTTCATGCTAACACCTAAGTGACCTGGGTTTTGTAATTGGTGTCGGAATGACCCGGATCACCCACAAAACAAACCACCCCTTTTGAATCGAAAGTTCAGTCGATGTCTGGAGCTGAAAGGTTTAAAGGCTTATCAGTTTTTGGTTCTCCGGGCCAGCCTTTACCTACCCAGCTTAAGAACACGGGCGTCAAATGAGTCTTTCGCGGTGGCCTCTGGCGACATCCTAACCTGAAATGGTAGATCAAAGTCTCAATTGTAGTGTTGTCATTGTGGTGCCGGGTCTTCATCGCGTGCTGGTAAGCTGTGCCTCGCTCCAAGCATCCCGCATGAAAAATTTGTTTTCCCGGGAGGCGATGTGTCAGAGCTTGTAGGAATAGGCTGCTAGGAACTCTGACCCAGTCTGTCAATTGTAGACGGTGGACGGGGGGAGGGACAACTATATTAGGGCGTTGGCTGTTTTCCCGCCAAAATCCCCATTCACTGTTTGTGATCCGTTATGATTTGGAAAAGTCCGCCCAGCAGGCGACTATTGCTAGGCTCTCCTGTCCAGTCGCTGTAATTTCGCTCGGTTTTGATAGAGTCTAGACATAATATGCGACGGGATCGCTCTCTAGCCATCAGGAAGTGGTGGCTCAGATGCAGCCTACTCCTGTATGGTTTGAGGCTCGCAGTTCATTCTTAATCGCAGTGTGTTGCTAAATTGGAATGAGAACGTTTGTGGATGTTAGCAAGCTTTTTAATATTGTGGAAGGCGTTGTCTTTTCTTGGAGGGACCCGTAACCCCCAATCAATGTGCCCCCCCCATTCGTTGTCTAACAGAGGACATGCTGCAACGGTCTTTGCTATAGTGCCTTGTTTGGTAGGAACACATTATAGAAATCTAAAATTTAGTCCTAAAAAATGCTTGCTAGTTCGGTTTTTTTTCTTGGTCATGTGCTTCTTGATTGCGTTTAACCTTTTTTCGTCTGTGGGGATACCCTCGGCACGATCTACTGAACTAGCCCAAGCGAAATTCGACGCTATTCTTTATTTAGCAGCACTTTTCTTCTTTTTTACCTGAGGCCAGATTCCCTTAATTTTGTTATACTTCTTTGAGTCTGTTTCTTAATGAGTCTCATCTCTGGCCGAGTATAGCGACGTCGTCGAAATAGCGAACGACTCCTTTATGCATTATTTAGGAGGCTGTTTCCATCAAACTCTGAAACGCTGGGGCACGCTTCTACCAAATTGGAGTCCGGGTTGACATTTAATCGCCCTTATGGGTGACTATAGTCTGTGCTTCTCCTTCTTATGCTGGCGCTCCACGGGGTTGTTGATAGGCTTGTGCCAAGTCGAGTAGCAAAAACTTTACCCTTTCCCAGAGAGTGACGCAAACTCCTGACTATGGCACCAGCGGTATCCGCTTGGTTGATAAAGCCGTGGGTTCAGGGTAGCCTTATAGCTCACCAACTAGATTCTAATGACCCGTCAATTTTTATGGTTACAATAGCGTGTTTCCACTGTGCAATTGTCCACAGGTTCTAGCATCCCCCTGATGTGCTTAGTTTGTCTAGCTTGCTCCTCTATCTTTGCCTTATTAGTGCAAAGGAACTCACCTGGCTTTTACTTCTTACGTTTGGGCTATATTGGTCATGACTAAAAGAAATGGGATTTCCACCGCATACTTGCCAAGTGAGCGTCCACAAAACTCCTGGAATTCCTTGATTGAGTCGCATCTTCCCGCCGTTGTAGTCACTCGATCGATCCCTGGTCATCCCGATGGCCCAATGGGCGAACCATCGATGCCTCAGAAGCTCAGTCTGTCGCGGTGACTATAGTCCAGCGCAGCATTTTACGCTCGTTGTTAATATCGGCGACCCGAAATGTTCCTGCCGACTACAGGGATTCGGATTTCCCTGTAGTCTTGAGGGTTAGAGCGTTGCTTTGCAATTCTTTGGTTTTGATCGATCTGGACTTAGCTTTTACTTTGCTGCCCACGATACCATAGAAAGAAGGACCCTGAGCCACGATCCGATCCTTGCAGGGCTTCCCTCTCGATTTTTACCAGATAATTTAATGCTGCTTTCCACTTCCGTCTGAACGCTTCGTCGGTATAGTGACAGTTTGGTGATGTAGTTGGTCGCTTCTCATGTTGCCATTTTCTCAGCTCGTTTAGGCCTCAGCTTGTGATTGGTGGAATTTTGGCGTTCGTAGGGCTATGCCGTTTTCTGTTTCTGCAAGCCCTTTTCGCATCTATGCCTGTTTCTTGCAATCGCTGCAGCATAGCGTCGAGAAATCTGCGTATGCGTCGCGGCATAGGTTTTCCTCCGCAGCATGGCGGTACTCCCAGCCAATTTCTTCTTTGCGACTTTTTTTGTTTGCCGATAAACAGTGGATCTCGTCGTCTTCTTCGCTCGACCGATGCCTCTCCCGCCAAACGAATGGCTTCATAAGTGGGTTGGTGGTGGGTAGGGACTGTAACTATTCTGTCTTTGTGGGTTGTTTCTTGTGTGTGTGTTATTGCTTCATTGATGAGCCGATTTCAAGTTCGCGAATGGGGTGCATATGCCGTATGGATGATCGGTGGCTGGAGTGGCGTTCAGCCGTAGCGGGAATGTGGCTTGGATATTAAGCCTGTGCATATAGGAGAGTGTGTTATGCCCCAACTGTGAGCCTCATCGCTTCTATACGTGCAGCAATACTGAGCTGAGCCTATTCTAAGACAGCAAAGTCGGTGGAGGCGAACTTCAGTAGCGAGTACATAAGGAATTAGATGGTCGTTGCTATGGTCAGAGAAAGCAGGGAGATAAACTCATGCGTATGCGTACGAATGCTTTTGCCAGACGGAAAATGCGCGTCCTTCGGCTGGTTTCGGTCGTTTATTAGATTTGACACGACGGAGCTAGTGTGGCTTTGAGAATCTTTGCAATTTCTGGCCAGTATGTTTTAAGGATCTCGGGCTTGCAAGGGCCTTTGCCATCTTGAACACCGTTGGTCCGCAGCCTGTTTGAGACAAGCTCAGGCGTTGCGTTGCTCTGAATGTCTTCCATTTATTGACTCTCCACAATAATTTCGAATGGTCTGTATATGATCCAATCTCTTCTTAGGATTTGAAGGGTGGGGCGGTGCGTTGTTCCAGGCCTCTGCTGGGTCTGGGCTTTTAGATACCGCGTGTCAGGTTCACGTTTCGAGGACGATCCACTTCGTGCGGCAGTGTTTTGGATTCAGGAAAACCACGAGGTAGATCCGGTCTCAACAACAATAGGCTTTTGATGTCACAAATTAGTCCAGTAAAGGAACATGTTGCGCTTGCAAGCCGAGGCCAGCCTTTTTACAGGCTGCTCTGCTGTTGGAGCCTTATGGCAGTTGCTTAAATTGCCGCCTCTCAGCAGCATCTTTGGATGTTGTTGTTTAAACCATGAACCAATCCAATGCTTAGTTTATTTGACCAATCAGGTTTGCAGATTTGGAGTCACCCACTTTACATATAGAACACACAGTCTGGAGAAAATAGGTGGGAGGATTTTTTTTGTCTTCCTCTCTCAAACATTAAGACCAAGGCCATGCAATAGAACTTGTTGGGTGATTTAAAACAGACAATAAGAAGCATTTCTCTATATACTGCATAATTAGCCTGTGGAATTCACATGGCATAGAGACATCTGGAAGGCCACTGTGAGAAATAAAATGCTGGACTAAAGGATGGGCTTTTGGCCTGATCCAGCAAGACTATACTCACACAGGAATGCGTACCAATCAAATTATTCCATTTGGACCACAACTCAGCAATTTGGAAAATAGCCCAATTTCATCTTAGACCCATTGGAAAGCTATCCAAATTGATTGCAGGGCCAAATACAAATTAAGAGTTGGAAATGTGAATCTTTGAGCACTCATTGACTTTCATGGATAATTGACACATGACCATAATTGTTTACCTTTCTTTTTTTTTTCTTTTTTACAGAGGTCTATTAAATGCGTATGTATGGCAGAATTTTACAAGAGGGAGAAGTCTACCAAGTTTCAGAAAGGAATTTGGACAAAATTAGATGAAATGTGAGAGGCACAGTTGCCCCTTCTGAGTGAATCTGAGCTGCCAAATTCAAGATGAATAGCTTCAGGGATTTTTCTTTAAGGCCCAACTTTTAAATGTGTTGTGCATTTGCAGGAATGTGAGATTCTGAAAAAGAAATGCACTTTCCAATGTGAACAACTGTCAGTTTTGAGACTACATCTTTCATATCTCACAGATTGTTTCATATACCTGAGATGGAAAGTTTGCAAAGACTACTAAATGTTAACAAGAAAACAAGGAAGGTCTCCTTTCGATGAACTTCATGGAAAAAGCTACATTCATCCATGTCACTTATTTAGCCACAATAGGAGGATTGTTTGCCATTGTCTTCTTCAACATATATTTTCTAGTATCCAGTTGGCTTATATCCCTGATATTCATTGGAGCTATTTTTCTCATTGTCAGTCACAACACTCTCTTAGTTTCTGGGCCCAAGTAAGGCCAATCAAATACCACTGGTTCTATTATACAGGTATTCCTCGATTTACAACAGTTCATTTGAAATTCCAAGCATTGAAAAAAGTGACTTATGACCATTTTTCACGCTTTTGACCACTGCAGCATTCCCACGGTCATGTGATTTACATTCAGATGCTTGACAATTAACTCACATTTATGACAGTTACAGTCCTGGACTTGTGAGATCCCTTTTTTGCAACCTTCTGACCAGCAAAGTCAATGGAAAAACCAGATTCACTTAACAACTATATTAATAATTTAAGAATTGCAGTGATTCACTAAACAAATGTGGTGAGAAAAGTCATAAAATGGAGCAAAACTCACTTAACACATTTCTCACTTAGCAACATTAATTTTGAGTTTAATTGTAGTTGTATGTTGAAGACTATATTTCAGTGTCTCTTGTCTGAAATACATGATTAGAGAACTTTAGTAAAATGATGTATTGTTTTTATTTTAATTGTAAAAATAGAAAAATCAGTTTTTCCACACCTTGATTTTTTCTCCTTATCTCAGAGATATATTCCATTAAATATTGGTGAACTGTAAGACTGAGAATACTGCTGTCCTTGTTAATGGTGGCTTCTGGGAACTATAGTTCAGCAATATCTAGAGGGCCAAAGTTTCTTAGTCCTACATATAAAATGCTTGGAGGAAAAAATACAGATTACTCCAGAAACACTGCAGCAACTCTCCAAATCTCAAACTTAATACTGAAACTGCAGGGGTGTTCAGTGAATTCAGATTTGAACATAGAATGTGGCAAAATGTTTAAAAAAAAAATCACAAATTCACCTGAGGAATTTGTTGAGATCTCCATGTTTCATGTATTCAAAGACCATGATGAGAGGATCTCCTTCCACACACACTCCATAAAACTTGACAATATGTTCATGCTGTAGATTAGTCAATAGTTCTGCTTCTCGATGGAAATCTTTGCGGGCATTGTCACTGGCATCCTTCAGAGTCTACAAAGAAAGAAAACAAAAATTGAAAGAAAGGTATTTATCTCCAAGATGCTTAATAATGTCTGTATCTTGTTGTCTTGGGGGGGTGGGGGTGAATCATGAAATTGGAAGGAGTTAGCCCACAGAGATAGAGTGCTTTGATGTGTCTGTATCACAGTTCTTGATACTACTGGTAGCTTCTTCACCAGAGACAAATTCCTTGTGTGCCTAATCACACTTGGCCAATAAAACCTTCTGTTCTGTTCTTGGAATTCTCAATTCTGAATTCAGTGACTCTAATATCTAAGTTTCTGATCCATCTTTTAATTTTTTCCAACCTACTTTTGGAATATTGGGAAGAAATTATGTCAATGCTTTGCACTCTGTCCGTTCATCAGCAAGGCAACTTTCTCAAACCTGTACTGATATCCTCAACTTACTTCATTTAGTGACCATTCAAAGTTACAAAGACTCTGAAAAAAAGTGACTTATAACCATTTTTCACAGTTATGACCTTTGCAGCATCCCCATGATCATGTGATCAAAATTCGGATGCTTGGCAATTGGTTCATATTTATGACCAAGGTGCTATGTCCCAAGGTCATGTGATCATCTTTTGTTACCTTCTGACAAGCAAAGTCCATGGGGAAGCTAGGTTCAGTTAACAACCTGATTAATAATTTATCAACTGCAGTGATTCACTTAAGAAGAAAGTGAAGAAAGATCTTCACTTTCTAGCAAGAAAGATTGTAAAATCGGGCAAAAATCACTTCAGTAATGTCTCACTTCACAACAGAAACTTAGGGCTCAAATAATTTCGTAAGTTGAGGACAACCTGTACTGAATGAGATCATTGAAGTCAGTCCAGAAGACTGAGCTGAAAAAAAAGCTTCATTGTTGTCTTGGACTACATCTCCCCACGTTATTGTTGTTCCTGTACTCAAAATAATATTGTGAGATTTTGAGGGATACTGCAGTAAAATGTCAAGGCTCAAAGCTTTTTCTGAATGTTGTAATACCACAAAGATGGAGATACATTTCTGAGGAACCACTGTCAAAATCATATGTATATACAGGCAAAATGGTATTTATGCAGAAAGACAGTCCTAGTAACCTGAATATACCCACCCTTATCTCTCCCAGGACTGTTACAGCGATAACCATAAAACTTCATTTGATAGAACATGTTGCATCTATAGTGCTATTAAGTCCTTGCTATGGAACCTCTAAGGAGACCCACCGAGCTTTTGCTTTTGATCTCCAAGAAGCTGCTGAGCTCTATGATGGAACGGTTGCTGTGGTAACTATACACTGCCTTGTGAAACCACCAAATGAACAATTTCTCTTAATCCAAGATAGGTTCCTTTTGTCTCAGAATTACTCTGGTGGGAACATTTTTATGGCATTCTCTAATGCTATTGTCCTCAGTGCAGTTCTCATAAGACTCACTTAATGAAAAAAAATTTTTTTTTCTCCATGCCCTCTCCATCCCTCAGCACTTTCAGATGTCTTTTGCAGAATTAAGAAGAATGCATTGGGAAGGGAGGACCTTTCAGTGGCCACCACATCCTCCTACCTCCACGAATTTATTGAAAACTCTGAGGACAGGTTCCATGTACATGTTATCATACAGACAACTGTAGGGTTGGCATAAAACTTTTCCTCAGATGAACATTGACTTTTCTCGAAATGGAATAGATGTCTTGTCTGGATCGTTGTTGTGTCTGGAAGAATATTTTATTTTCTTCATCTATTTTAGGAGTTTGTTTGCTTGTTTATTTTATTTGTATCCTGCCTTTATATTTTTTAGAAATAACTCAAGGCAATGGGTCTACTTAATATTGCTTCCACCTCCTATTTTCTCTACAACAGGGGTCTTCAAACTTAACAGCTTTAAGATTTGTGGACTTCAACTCCTTGAATTCTCCTCCAGTCATGTTAGCTCAGGAATTCTAGGAGCTGAAGTCCTCAAGTCTTAAAGTTGCCAAGTTTGAAAACCCCTGCTCTACAACAACAATTCTGTCAGGTGGATTGGACTGAGAGAGAGTGACTAGGCCAAGGTTACCCATTCGGCTTTCATAACTAAGGCGGGACTTGAATTCATAGTCTCCTGGTCTCTAACCTGGTGCCTTAATCACTAGACAAGTGGTTCCCAAAGTGGGCAGTACCACCCCTGGGAGGCAGTGGGATGCCTTAGGGGAGCGCTGAGAGGCAAGGGGGCTGGCAGGGGGCATTAAGAGGTGGCAGGGAGGCGCTGGAGGTGAGTGGCAAGGCACAATTCAGGGGTGAGAAAAAATCCCGCTACTGCCACGTTCAAGGCAAGACCTGCAGGATCATCCCATTGACTTGCATGCTCTGGTGTAAGGAGCTCTGCCCTGAATGCAGTGTTGGGAAAGGAGAACACAGCATTGGGAAAGGAGAGCAAAGCCAAACATCCCGCTGCCGCTGTGTTCCACCCCATTGAGTCCCTTGCACCAGAGGCACCTGCCCAAGCAAGTCCAAATGGAGCAGTGCACGAAGTCAATGGGGTGAGCCTGAGAGAGGGAAAGAGAGAAGAGAGAGAGAGAAGAAAGAAGAGAAAGAGAAAAGGGAAAGAAAGAAAGAAAGAAAGAAAGAAAGAAAGAAAGAAAGAAAGAAAGAAAG
>BHFT01036983.1:0-14227 GCA_004320025.1 Laticauda laticaudata
AGGTGGAGCTAGCTGGGGTGGATGTGGTGTTCTGGTGAGAAAGTGGGAGCTCTCTTGCCCGATAGCAACTCAAGGGGGTTCAGCGTGCTCTGCTAACTGGGGAGTGAAGCCTGTAGGGGGGTCTATGTTGGGCGGTCCGCAACCAGATACGGTCTGGAAACCAGGAGCTGATCTTGGAGAAAAGGAGTGGCTTCGCCTGGGCTGCCTGAGAGAGGAGGGTTGTCAGAGGGGGCGCTTCCTCGGTAGGAAGATCTCACTCCCAAGACAGCTGCACTTGGCCATCATGTAGGTTCTTCATCATACTTCGATTCCGGTTCTCGCCCGGGAGGGTCCGTCAGCTGACCGTGGGTGGCCATTTCTTGAGGTGCAGTTCCGTACAGGTGTGCATTGCTTCACAGGAGGAGCATCGAGTAATAAGCCAGGTTCCGTTCTCTCTCAGAGCTACTTTTTTGGTGTTCGATAGAGTGTGTCTTCGCATAGCTACTCGTTCTGTCTCAGCATTCAGACGTTCCTCATTGTTTTTTAGATTGAGTATTGTTCTTCTTCATTGTGTCTGGTTTTTCTGGAGGGCCATATGGGCCCTATCAGAGGGGCTTGAGGTGTTGGGGCTTGCTCACAGAGAGCGCAAACACAAGTAGAGCAAAAGGAAACAGAGGACAGGAGACAAGAGCCTAAGCAGGAAGGAGAGTGTCAGAAGGTAAGAAGCAGAGCCAGACTGGAGCAGTGAGCAAGTAAGCAGCAGAAAGCGACAGGAGGTGCAGAGAGTGCAGCAGCAGACGGAGCAGCTTGAGCAGAGTAAGAAGACAGCCCGACAAGAGAACAGTGAAAGAGTAAGCCAGTAAGAAGCAAGCGAGAGCAGGTGAGAGAGTAGACATACCACAGTCAGAAGCCACAGCACCAGGGCAGCGCCCAGCAGAGTAAGTACCGGGCAAGCCACAGCACCAGGAGCAGCACCAGCAGAAGCTCTGGACAGAAGAGTCAGCCCAGCAGCAGAAGCCCAGCAGAGCAGAGTCAGGGCAGGGGTGGGATGATGGCTGTCCTCTTGAGGGCTGGCAGGCAGATGGAGAGAGGCTTTCTCATTCTTCCCCCATGGTTGTTGGGTTGTTTGGTTGCTGGGCTGGTGGCTGGAGCTGTGTCTGGCAGCAGGTTTTCTCGAATGTGAAACCTGCTTGCGAGCTGCTTCCTTTATATGGGGGCTGAACGCAATGCATCTCCCACATGCGCAGTGAACTGCTGTGCATCTGCTGGCATTCCGTAGGCTTACGTCTGTATCGTTCACCGTTCAATCCGCTCGCATCCTGCTTGGCAATCCGTCTTTCGCTGCACGTCGCTTCACTGTGCTCCCTCCCCTCCGGAAAGCCTTGCGGATGGCCGATACACTCCATCGTCATTGCTAGCTTCCGTGGAGCCAACCGCTTTCCATCCCTCGTAATGATCCTTTTCTCCCGCCGTCGTTCCTTTCCCGTTGTTGGTTGTTCGCGCTTGTTAGGAGGTTGTGCTATGGATCAAAAATTCGGGGAATTTTTGAGAGCAAGATAACTAAGGGATGGAACATTTTCTCGTCCACTGTGTCCTTTTTACAAATGTTTTGCATCCGTCGGCCAATGTGACAGGCCCTTTATGGGCTGATTTTAGGATTCAGAAATAAAGAGGTTGCATTCAGCTTAATTTTCCAAAAAAATTTTTTTCTTTAGGGAAGATGTAAAGGATTTAGAATTCAATCCTTTTATCATTCATTTTTTAAGGCATCCTGAAGGGATCAAGATAATCTGGAAAGTCTTTTTAGCTAACAAATATTATTTATCATTCATAAAAAACTTACAGTTCTCATGAAATAGAATGAAAATGTTAAATGAAGTTGGATCTCCAGCAAATGATGCACTTTGCTGAAAGACAGATCTGGCCTGATGCCCAACTCCCTCAGTGGGTTGTAATTTCAGAATAAATTCTTGTACTTATCAAAGTCAGGACAAACGACTGCATTTGTGTTGATAGGGAAGCTGGTACAGCACAGTCTGTACTTTTGGAACAATCTTATTGCAAGAAGACACTGGAACAGGACTGCAACCATATCAGCTGCCAAAACTATATCCTAATCAGGAAAAACATGGCAATTTAGATCAGTTGCAAGTTGTTTTTAAAAACAGCTTCAGAAATTGATACCATGGTGAATTAATGAAATAAAGATCAAGGCAGTGAAGTGAACAAAACATCATTATAAGATACGTTTTAGATGCTTCAAGATTGAAAGAAAGTGTCTGCAGCCAATTACCACATACTCTTTATCTCTACTTCACTTATTCAAGAACAACCCCATCATCTTTCTTTGACAATGCGCACAGTTTCAGAAGAGAGCAAGTGAGTCTCTTTTCCATCCACATTCTGGAAATTGAATTGAATTGAATTCTTTATTGTCATTGTACATATATGCACAGTATGCATACAATGAAATTCACATAACGCCCGGAGACCAGACCCAACACGCACATACACATGATAATCCCCAAACACCCACCCACCTACTAAAATCCCCCACCTCCTAAAAACACACAAGCACCCATACAACAGACCAAGTAATACTGTCCAACAGTTCACTGATGGTGCTCCTTAAGTTCATTGTTAAGTGCAATTATATCACAGGGATATGCATTAGGTCAAAAATTTTAATCCAAAATCAAATTCTGGATGTTTGATAGTTTCAGGCATGGTTATTTTTAAAAAAAAAAATCTTATTTTTTGCTGATGTTTCATTTGCGCCATTTGCATCGTAAAATTACAAAATTTTGGTCCCAAGACCATAGGAATGGTGCAACAGCTGTAAGTGCTGTTGTAACTTTGAATGGTCACTAAACAAACAGTTGAGAATTACCTGTGTTTCAGAAATCCCTGCTCTAAGCAGTATCTGGAGAGTGTCCTTGAGACCTGAGCATTGCAATGTATGATAGATCCAAGGCTCTGGAATAAATAGATGAGCACGTTTAAATTAGTTGCTACTGTATAGAGTTATTTTAAACATTTGTCATGTCACAAAATTGTGTCAGGACTCTTTCTGAATACTTGCAGAAGGTTTAATGGATTGGAAAAGGGGCACAGGGAAGGTTTTGTGTAAATCTTTCACATTTATGTTCTACCTTGTTTTTAGCCTTCACACAGCAAGTTAAAAGCTCTACGATTGGAGTGAAGATGCCCTCATGTTATCAGAATTACAATTTGCAATAACCCTTCCTATTATAAGGACTGTATCCTGCATCTCTCCAGGCTTTAAGAAAGACTAGAAGATTAATTTCTTTTTCTTTTGTGAAAACTCTTTTTCACTGAGTCCAGGATGAACATTGTGACAGTGTCCTCAGAAGTACCAGACTGCTATAGCAATAGCACTTAGACTTATGTATATAGCTTTCTCTAACTAGTTTACAGAGTCAGCCCCCAACAATCTGGGTCCTCATTTACCAGTCTCAGAAGGATGGAAGATTGACTCACAACCTTAAGCTGATGAGAATTGAACTGCCAAACTGCTGGCAGCAGGTGATCAGCAGAAGTAGCCTGCGGTGCTGCATTCTAACCACCACTGTGGCTCTTGTACAACTCTAAAAAAGAAATTGGTCATGAAACTATCTTGGTGTGGATAACAGCATCTTCAGGTGGATTGCAAGGATCAGGTGAGTTCACCTCCACTTTTACCAAGCCAAGGGCTATACTATATGCAGGAGAGGAAATGAAGGTATGCAAAGGCCAAATGTGTCAACATGAACTTAAGTTAACTTTTTATTCTCTTAGCATACTTCTTGCCAGCATGGGAGAATCCAATAGGGATTTATTTTCAAATACACAAGAAAAGATGGTGACTGATTGCCTGCCAAATGTATGAATTGACACAGTGACAGTTTCCAAAAGATTGCTCCCAAGGGATGACACCATTACTTGATTAAGCAGGAAGAGAATCTGAACCTTTTCATTTAAGGAGGAACAGAGCTACTGAGCAACTTCTGGGCAGGTATTATGTAACATCTCTCTCCCTCTCCCTCTCCCTCTCCCTCTCCCTCTCCCTCTCCCTCTCTCTCTCTCTCTCTCTCTCTCTCTCTGTGTGTGTGTGTGTAAAGCCACATAATGGCAAACAAGACACTCTGATAGACTTCTGCATCACAGTTGTGATAATTAGTGATAATTAATATCTCCATTCATATTAAATTGCATCGAATCAGCATTGTAAAACTTCATGAAACTTCATGTTTTTCCTTGTGAGAAAGAATCTTCATCAGTGATTTCTCAGAACACAGAATTTTCAACTTTCTAGAATGATGAAACAGTAAAAATTTGTCTGAGGAGGTGTAGGGAACATTTCAAGAATGATATCGGGAATATCCAGGGATAAGCAAACAGAGCCTGGAGCAAACCCCGTGGCCCCATCGGAGCCCAGGTTGGAGAAGAAGGAGGAGGAATTGGAACTGGGACCATCCAAAGGCTTGGAACATCTCCCTTGTTGTGTTTGGAGAGGCCAGGGGCTGAGGATGATGCTGTCCCAGGCCCCTCAGGCATTGGGAAAGGTGGTCGACCAGACAGAGAGTTGCTTGCCTTCACAGACACATGGGTGGATCAGCTGCTGACAGGCAGTGGTGCTAATAGGCAGCAGACCTCCTCTGATGAGGAACAGTTGCCTCCCCCACTCGATCCAAGGGCATGGAGTGCAGAGCATAGGCAAGCTCAGAGAAGGGCTGTGAGGCTACGTGGGAGAAGGTCACCCCACCCTTCCTTACAAGGAACACTAGAGTGGAAGAGAGGAGCCATGGGGAGTTAGTCTTCGCCAGGAACAATCGTTTGTTGTGACTTACACTCTCCTGGCTTTGATTCATGCCTGCTGCCATTTGCCTTGCCTTGCTTCAAAGACTGTTCTTCACCTTTTGTCTTGGACCTTGCCCTTGTCTTGTGGACTGCTTTGGCCCTTTGCTTCACTTTGCCTTTAGAACTGCCTCTTGCCTTGGACCTTGTCTTTGCCCCAAGGACTGCCATTTGTCTTGTGCCTGGAATCTGCCTTGTGGACTCGCTTAGCCAGGTGGACTAGACTTGGAACCCTGGACCCTGCCCTGTGAGCATGCTCCTACCTGTGGACTTTATTTGTACCACAGGGGAAGTTGTTTGGGGGATTGAGGGTGAATGCCTTCAGGGTAGTATGTGGATAGAAGATGAGGTCCACACATGAAGGTTCAAATTAACTAATTTATTGCTAAAAGCATATGCACAGGAATCTTCTCAACTAACAATTAGCACTTGGTTAAAGGGTCAGCTAAATTCAAGGGGAGGGGTTGGACCTAGTTCACATGTGACTATGTATAGATTCTAGGCTGATTCCTCTTTTCACTCCGCCCGCCATTCCTTTTCTTACAATTTTCCATGTTAGCTTGGCTAGTTTCCTACTTTCATATACTGGACCTCCATTCAACAGGATGAGATTTTTCAGTATGTCTACAAGTGATTTGGGCACTATTTAGGGAATAGCTACTGCAAGTCCATGGTTCACAAACATCTCTCATATTCATAAGCAAATGAGATACTATTATCTGAAAAAAAAACATTCAGTTTTAGAAAGTTTTCAAGAAAATATTCTTGCACAAAAGGTACAACAGACTGTTTTTGGGGAAGGAAAATAAGGAAAGAAAAGCTATCATTCACATTACTGCAGAATAAAATGAAATAATTAATAAATTTGCCCCTAGCATGCAGAAAAACATTTTAATTGTAATAATCCTGATGTAAAGATAGATATTCTGGACAGAACTATGTATGAACCAGAACCAGCACATCTGGCTTGCTTCATAACACTTACTGTATGCCCTCCTTTATAGAAGGCAATCCTTCTTTCAAATAGGCCATTACAAGATTCAGTTCAGCTCCAATTCTGTTAATGAATAATAAGCAATAATGTGAGAAGAAAGCTGTTAAGAACCCTGAGGAATGATGGACCCAAATCTCATACATTATAAAACAACAAAAATAAAAAAAATATGAAATGTTAACTTTCTCAGCAAAAATTCAGACGAGTCCCAGAGGAAATGTTGAAAACCTATGTCTATATCCAGCTTCTGTCACTTCCTACACCCTGCTAGCTCATGCAGATATGGGAAGATACAAATTCTTCCATTTGGAAAGCTACTATGATTGTAATACAATATTGTATGTCCTGCTTCCATTCATCTCAATGGTGGGGGAAAGAACCCTATAATAACTAATTCAAAATTGCTTGGCATTGCTGTAGCTTCCCCTGCAGCTGTTTCTGGAGGATGGAAGGATATTGGATCTTGCATTGGATCTTGTTCCCAATTTGGGTCTGAGCCTGGTGCTGAAGCCAATGATGGACAACAGACACGAGGTGCAGGTTTTCTGATTGCTTTTTATTGGTGTACTCCAAGGAAAAGGTCTGCTGGTCAAAATGCCAAGAGCCAAGAACAAAGGATTGAGTAAGTTTTATACATTTTCACTAAAGGAGAAGGTGGGACAAAGTGAGATGATAAGAAATGTCATCTGATAAACATTTTTATCAGATTTATTTATTTATGTTGATAAACATAAATAATTCTAGAATTTGTTCTGTTGGTCTCTAGCTGTCCCTATTCCTAAGTCTTGGCTAATGAATGCCCTCAGAGTTATCTTATACACATTTGATTTGCTGCAGGCCATCTCTATTCCTAACTTTTAGCTGAGGTCTGCAAGTTGTCTAACTCATGTTACTTTTATCAGCTTTCCAATTAGCCAGGATTGTTACAAGATTTACAGATGCATATTTCCTCTGGATAAGAATTCTTTGTTCTTGCCAGGCAGACTCCACAACTACAGCCTTCCTGATTTCAGTGTACTTTCAAGTGTATGTATGATCTTGCTTTATTTTAGCAGACAGCCTCTCAGTGGTGATGCAGTGGTGAGAATGCAGTATTGCTAGTTAATTCTGCTGACTGTCAGCAGTTCAATCCTGACTAATTCACGGTTGATTCAGCCTTCTATCCATCCAAGGTCAGTAAAGTGAGAACCCACTTTGTTGAGGGCAATATAGTGAATCTGTAAACTGTTTAGAGAGAGTTGTAAAGCACTATGAAGTGGTATATAAGTTTAAGTGCTATTGCTATACTTTTTTGATTTTTTTTGTCCTTTCCTGGATTGGATGTGGATTCTGACATTTGATAAGTACCATTTAAAGAAGCATAAAAGATCAGAGCAATAACAGAAGTCTACTTTCAGTAGCCAGCTTCTCTTTCTGCACTCAGACTGAGATTTGAACTTCTTAAAAACCTTTGATTATCATCCCAGTGGGCACAGAATTCTGCCCTAGGTGGTGTTTGCTGCCTTTATGGCTCCTTTAAACTTCTGCTCTATTGCGATTTTGGTCATTACTGTTAATGCACACAAGCCATTTTTAACTTCATTTGTCGTAAGTTTCTTTGGAATTTTTTTATTTGTGAAAATAGTTTGAAGTGTTCTAAATTAATTGGTAAAATAATAGAATCTGGGCTTCTGGATTGCATCTGATCTTCGCTCAGTCAGGATCCGCTTGGCTTATCCTGCAAATCTGTTAGAATGGACTCTTATTTGTAAGATGTTGTTTGCAAAGCCAGTCCACCAAAATGCCAAGGTTCAAAGAGGTAAAGCAAATCTGGTTTGGAGAAAGTCGAAATATTTGTCATATTTCCTTTTCTGTGCTCCAATGTGCACAAGTATTGCAGCTAAATACGTTGGCATTTTATGGCAGACTTTCCTAATCAATCTGCTACAAGAAAGCTGTACTGTACGGGCTTTCATAGCTATTCCAAACATAGCCATACAAGTAAAAAATACAAAAATGAATTCTTCCAGATCATGGGAATTTCCCTGTAAGGAAAATGGTCTTTGTTCTTCTAATATCAGTTCTGTCTGATATAAAAGAAATGATGTGGTATATGGTACAGATAGTCCTTGGCTTATGGCCACAATTGAGCCCAAAATGTATGCTGCTAAGTGAGATATTTGTTCAGTGAGTTTTACCCCATTTTATGACTTGTCTTGTCACATTTGTTAACTGAATTGCTGCAGTTCTCAAATTAGTAACATGGTAGTTAAGTGAATTTTGGCCTCCTACCTATGGCTTGTCAGAAGGTTGCAAACGTTGATCATGTGACTCCAGTACGCTGCAACTGTCATAAATATGAGTCAGTTGTCAAGCATCTGAATATGAATCACGTGACCATGGGGATGTTGCAATGGTCATAAGTGTGAAAAATTGTCCTTTTTTTCAGTGCTGTTATAACTTTGAACGGCCACTAAATGAACTGTTATAAGTTGAAGACTACCTGTAATGAGGTTGATCTCTAACTTCTTTCACATCTTACTGTTCCAATCAGCTGAGAAAAGATTAAAAAGGGGGGCATTTATCAAACAGAACTTTCTGATCTGAGCCTCCTTCATGTCTGAGTCTTTCTGAACTGATGTCCATTGATAGACAGTATATTAATTAGACCATGACAGTCCCAGATTATGGGGATTATAGTACAATACCTTGGGAAGGATGGAGAACAGCCTGATCTAACTTCTTGACTTACAATAGTTCATTTAATGACTGTTCGAAGTTACTGACCATTGCAGTATCCCCATGGTGATGTGAACAACATTCAGATGCATGGCAACTGACTCATATTTATGACAATTTCAGTGTCCCGGAGATCATGGGATCACCACTGGTAACTTTCTGACAAGCAAAGTCAAGCAAAGCCCCGCCTATCCTGCCTCTCCCAGGAGTCTCCACACAGCCCATTTTCGATGCAGGTAAGTGCAGGGTCCGCATGGAGGCTCTGGTAGGGAGAAAAACAAGCTTTCTGGAAGTCTGGAAACAGGCCTCCAGAGCCCAGGAAAGGTTGTTATCACCCTCCCAGAGGCCCAAGGGAAGCCTCTGGATCCTTAGGAAGGTGAAAAATGACCCTACTGGAAGTACCAGCAGGCCATGCCCACCATGGCCTTGCCCACCCAGCAACTGGGCAGCAAACCAGTTGCTGGGATTTTTGAATCCCACCCCTGCTTAACAACCATGTTACTAACTTAACAATCACAGTGATTCACCTAACAACTGTGACAAGAAAGATTATAAAATGGGGCTAAACTCACTTAACAAATGTCTCACTTAAGAACAGAAATTTTGGGCTCAATTATGATTGTAAGTCAAAGAGTTTCTGTATAGAGAATTGTACACTAGCCAATGTTGTAAAGTATAAATTAAATCCTTTATAAGGGCTTAAGATCAGATCTCTATAATTCGTTTAGGAATGACCATTTCTATATTGTTTACTTTGCTGTTCTGGTACTTCTGCCTGCCAGGCCTGTTTCTTCCAAGTTCAGTAGAGATCAAATATATTATTACCAAATGTTATCAATTCCCACGGAAACAGAGTGATGCATTATTGAAAGCTAATTAAAAAACAGACGCTTGAGGCCCTCCATTAGCATTTCACAGCAAACACAACTGTTCTCCCAAACATCTTGTGGTTTTTTTCTGCTCCCTGTTTTGAATAACTCAGACATTTACTTAGGAAGCTCTCTTAAGAAGCCTCTTTGGTACCATTGACCTTATCATTAGAACAATTCCATTATTCCATTATTGCACTTTCCCTATGTTAAATGAAAGATTGCTGAAATTCACTCCATGAAAATTTTAAGAACAGATAACAAGCATTTTACTCTTGACAGCATAAACTATAAACAGCAAGATAAATGGCATAAATGCTGGCTACCCTCATCTAATATGTAGAGGTTCTCTGGAGCTGTTGGCAGAGATGTCCATCATTCTCTCTACATATATACAAGATTGTTGTTCATTGGATATTTAAAAAGTATTTTTCCCTCCATTTCTAGTCTGCAGACAGCAATTTGGTTGCTGACAATCTAAAATGTTCCTGTATTTCCATATAACTACATTGTTTGTAGCGAGCTTGTAGTTTTTAAGGCCAGGATAATATCTTGTTGGATGAGAGCAGTATTTTCCAAATTATGTTTGAGAAAACCTTCAGAAACTCAGTGAAGGGGTCCTTAATGGAAGAATGGGTAATGAAGGACAACCTTCCTCAACATACATTTTATCTGTCATATCAAGCACAGAAAATCAGGAATCCAGGCAATTCAAATGAATACGTAGGTTTATTGTATGCTAAAGTTCTCTGCAGGAATCTGACCAATGGTCAAAGCCAGTTAATGGTAGATAAGAGTCAGGGGAATTCAAGGTGGGTTGGACTTAGATCTCTTGTGGACATGAAGGGACTCAGGTCATCTCTTATAGCAGGGGTGTTGTTAAGTATGTGTGTTGACATGGCATGTTGCCATAAATGGTCATTAGGAGTGGAGTCTGGTGTCAGACTTCACTCATTGGCTCAGCCAATGGCGGGAGAAATTAAGTCCCATCAGTGGCTGAAATGTTGGACAGCGCTATCTATAAAAGCCAGCGCCAGCCATGGCTTTGCCACTTTTCTCTTTCGGATTCTAAATAAACAGTTTACCTGCAGTCTTTGAGTCTTGCCTCTTCATTCAGCACGTCCACTTAACAGGTGTCAAATTCCAAGGCCTGTGGGCCAGATGTGGCCCATGGGGTACTTAGATCTGGCCCATGGAGCTGCTCTCATGAAGGACCAGCCCACAGTGCCTCTGGCAGCAAAAACAGAGCTTGGGAGGGCTGCGTGTGGCCCTCCCAAGCTCTGTTTTCACTGGCAGAGGATTGCAGGAGGCCATTGCAGCTGGTAACATAGCTTGAGAGCCCATTTTCACTGGCAGAGTGTTTGGGCTACCACAGTAATGTTGAGCTGGCCACGCCCACCCTGCCTCCCTGAGGTCAAACACAGCCCCTGAACGTTGCAAAGGAATCCAGGTCTTGTTCAGTGTCAGGAGAAGACCCTATGCTGCTCTCTATAAGTTTGGGACTGCCCTGTCCATAATCCCTTGGCTATGTAGACTGATGGGAGCCCAAAACTGCCACAGAGTTGGCTCCCTCCTAGGTCATGTTACCTAACAGCAACATAAGCCTTTCAGAAAGCATAGCTGATGAGCCCATGTATAAAGAAGTCCCTGATATTTTTTTGAGGATCTTGAAAAGTATACTAAAGGTTTTTGAAAAGCTGGGATGAAAAGGAAACATCCTCTTTATATTTGAGCAACTGTAGCTGGCTGCAAAACAGATATCAGGTTACATGTCAAGATTTCATTTTAGTCACAATGCCAGACCACGCCAATCCTTTCATCTTTGACTACGACATTATTGTGATTGAAACCTAAACCTAAAAATAAATGTCTTTTTGCACCTTGAAGATTTGTGACCCTTTTTATCCTAATTGAGACAATTGCCTTTTTTTTTAGTGCTGGTGATGGATGAAGTTTCATTTGGACAGCCAGAATGGCTCCTGACAATGTCAGTGTTGTAGACTGCCTGACAACTATCATTTCTGCTGTCAGAAGACTTTGAAAGTCACTCAGCTGAGCATTATTCAGTTGTACCCAGGAGCAACTTTGAAATATAATTTTATCTATTGTTACATTTCTATTTGGATTCCTTTTTCTAAATGCCACAAAGAAACCCTTAGATGATCTCATTTGGAGTCAGCAACAGAAAACACTGTGGAACTTTTTCTATGTTAAAAGTATTTTCAAAGCATTTTTCAGTTTAAAAATTTCACGTATGGCAGATTAGTTTAAACCCCACACTCATTCACACTGATGATGTTACCTAGTTGGGTAAGGAAATGTCTGCAGGCAAACAACCAAGCTCAGAGAGCACTAAGAACACTCAAAGACTAATTTGCCAAATATAAACATGTGGATGATGGGCACTTTGGCAAATATTAGGTCTACCTGAACTGGCTTGCAAAAATCTTGGTGACTATTACAAGCCAAAAGGAGATTTCACGATTTCTAATTTTTTGTTGCTATCAAGCACTATCCAGATTTTTGCAGTTCTAAGAAGCATGATAAATGTCCTCTAAAACAGCGAAATAAATAGTACAGGGAAACTATTTCGATATATGAGTTGCCTCATGGTGAGATGGATGGCAAATAAATGAATGAATGAATGAATAAAATCAGTAGCAAAATACATCCTCAAAATGTTTACCCTACTGGATAACTTAGCAGGCCTGTTTCTGGTCATTTTTTTGTTACTGTTGAAAGCACTTCAGGATGATGCACAATTAAAAAAAAACATCAAAACAAACCATCCTAACAAAATATAATAAAATACACACAAGAAATTCCATCAAGTAATATAGCAATTTTTAAAACAATATTCTTCCACAGAAAGTCAAATCAGCCTGTTCTAATATGAGGGTCAAGATGAAGCTTTAAAGGTAGCCACAGAGTGAATGTATAATATAGTGATTTCAACTTGTTGTTTCTCTGTGTCACAAACATCGCAATTAAAATAAGGCATACTATATGACATAAAATTTAAAATATAAAATACAAGTTTAAAATATGTACAAATTAAATAGATCTTACCCAGAAGCTAGCAACATTAATTGTGTTCTGTCACACTGCCATGAGGTCCTCAAGTGTACACTGATAGGGGCACAAAGGACAGGTGTACATATGTGTTGTTGTCTGCAAGTCACCACAATCGCAAAGAGCAGAAGCAACCAGAGAACCCCATTTGTTCAGTGTCTCTAGACTTGTATCCATGCACAGTCTATTCATGACTTCCATACTTCCCAACTTTCATCAGACCCAGGTGCCTGCCAGCTCCTCTGTTGGTCCATCCACAATTGGTTCATTGTAGCTTTCCATAGGTTCACTCTGCTTTCAAATTCTTCAAAGTGTTCCACTGACCTAAGGAAGCTTTTCCTGGATTTTAGTCTCCACTGAATTGATTTGGATTTCTAAGTCCCACAGTGAATTACTCATTGCAGAACTTTTTTTTTTACTGGGAATAATAAGAGGAGAATATACCAAAAAAGACAAATATATAATCGTACATGTAACAATTGCGGCTAGAATTGCCAGTATTGGAAGCAGGATCATATACCACTTGAGGGGACAGTGATAAAAAAGATTTTGGACTGCACAGAGATGAATAGGCTTATTCTAGTCTGGAGTTAAAAAAATAGAGGTGAATCAGAGTATTATTTGGTTTGGTTCACCTGGTTAGATAATAGAACCAAAAGTAATACTGTATCTAATATGTAAATATGAATGTTGATGATGTTCTAACATTGTAAAAATGTTTATGTATTATAAACTGTGGGAAAATGCCAAATAAAAATATTGGGAATAAAAGAGAATTACTCATTGCATGTAAACTACTTCCTCTCTTAAAAATGTGACAAAAATGAGGCAAAAGAGAAGATATTAGAGGGAATTAGAAGACAACAGGGAAGGGAGTGTAAAGAAGGAGAAATACTTTTTTCTTTGTAATAAAAGAATAATCAGTATCTATTTGGAAAGATCCCACCCTCTGGTGATGTTCTACTCCTGGAGCCTAAAGGAAATGCTGCTCTGAGAGTAATAGTTTTCATTCTAAAGGAAAATGTAAGCTAACACTAAAAAACAAACAAACAAACCATGACATATTATTTTAGTTGTATTTGGAGAAAAAAAAAATCAGTTAACTTGTTATGGGTCTTTAATTCACATTTCCCTCTGAATACAAGTGAGCCATAAATACAAGAGATGCAATCATATATTGTGTCCTGTCCTGGTTTGACTATCATAACTATTTATGGAGGAAACTTAAGACTGATAAGTAGGTGGGATTAGAAGTTAAAGGCTAGGTCCCACTGGCCGACGGACGTAAAACGTATGCATAAAGGACACAGTGGATGAGCAAAATTTCAGGGGTGTCTCGATCCGTTGGCATCCGCTCCAAAAAGTGGTGAAAATTTGCACAAACAGAATGGAAAAGAACGGAAAAGAACGGACGTGGGTAGTACGTAGCGGGTACAGATGTTCATAGGAAGCCTAGCGGATGACAGCAGATGGAAGCGGGTGACACATCCGCAGGGCTTCCGGGGGAGAATTGCGAAGCGGATGCATAGCGGAAGGGGCGGATGCATAGCGGATGAAACGGATGCATCACGGACACCTATAGGAAGCAAAGTGGATGCCACGTGGATGTATATCAGATGCAGAGCGTTCACTGCATATGCGGGGAGGATGAATTGCGTCAACTCCGCAGATATAAAAGGATGCAGCACGCATGCAGTCAGCATTCAGGGGAAAGACGTGCTGCCACATACATCTTGCA
>BHFT01036984.1:0-15096 GCA_004320025.1 Laticauda laticaudata
TTTCAAACGGATGGCAAGGTTTTTTGTCCATTTTACATCCTCTTTGCATCCGTTGGTTCACTGTGACATGGGCTTAAGATAGTGCTCCTAATTTTTACTTGTGAACATACTAAGAATGACAGAAGTCTGTAAGTATGGGAGATATCAATTTTTAATAATTGAACAAATAAACCCTTTCTTTCCTGCATTTTTTTTTAAATGGCATGATATGTGCCCTACTCCTTGCATAAAGTGAAAGAAAGACCATGCATATATTGCATGCATCAGAGCTAACAAAATAGGGCTGTGAGGGCAAACTTATGGCACACATGCGGGAAGTGGCACACAGAGCCATTTCTGCCGACACGCAGGAGGTCACCCAGAGAAGTCCCCTTGGCATGCACGTGCCCCCTGCCAGCTGATTGTTGGGTATCTGCTGCACCTGCGCAGGGGGAGACACGCATGCAGGAGATGTGCATACATACATGGGGAATGGCATGTGGGGGGTCACATGTGCATGCACAGAGGTGCATGGCATGTGGGGGGTCACGCACACATGCGCAGGGGCGGGGGTCACACACGCATTGCATCATGGGTGCAGGTACATGAGCACACACGCGTACATGCACGCACGCACTTTTGGCACGCAATTTGGAAAAGTTTAGCCATCACTGAGATAGGGGTTCACATTAATTAATTAATAGGCCACCCATCTCACAAAGCAGCTTACAAACAATAAAAAAGATAAATATGGAAACAGTTAAAATTGAAAAAGTCACATAAGAGCTAAGACCAAGGGCATAGATGACATAGGAATGAGGTTTTCTTATCCCATCAATATCTTCAGTAAGGAGCACTCCTATTGGGACCCTGAGCCAAACAGCAAAACCAGGTTTTTACACCCCTCTGGAAGGCATGGGAAGAGAATGGGAGATCTCTGACGACAGAATGTTCCACAGGGCAAGGGCCATAGCAGAATAGGCTCTTCTCTTCAACCCTGCCAGCCAAAATTCCTTAGCAGATCCTCAGTAAGCCCCTTCCATTGGTGCAAGTGGGGTGGGCTTGCACTCCACTTTCATCCCACTGGGGTGAGACCGCTTCTCAGGTGTTATGGCATAATTCCATCTTGCTTCCTTTGACCTCACCTCCTGCTGCAGATATCACTGGATATAGAAATCTAATGATTTGAGGACAGTTTCCATATATTATAAGTTGCCCTTTTAATCTAATAATATCAACTACTTGAATGCAGAGAGAGCAATTAATTCTATGGCACCTCATCTAATTTGAGAACCAATGATTTCTGAGATGCCTTTCATTTAAGCAAATGAAACAAATTGTTGTCAATCCTAATGCTTCACTATTTTTTTTGTAAATGCATAGCTCCAAGTTTAGTTTACTATTTCTTTTGTTTCTTTAGAGAGGAGTTATACAAGAAGTTTTCATTTTTTAGTTTATTCAACAGTTACCTTCCTTGGCTCTAAGAGAACAGAAGATCTTAAAATTGCCACAGAAATAAAATTCTATAAATCTTTGTTTCTTTACTAAACATTTGTACATAATTTTGTATAAATCCAATCTATTCACAGTGAGTGAGAGAAACAACCAATTTGAGAAGACCTTCAATCACTGGAAAAAACAATAAACATATATCTAGAATATACAAATTTCTTCATTATTACTCACAGGATTTGAAGAATCTAAATTAACAGCTCTTGTGGAATCACGTATAGCTTCTTTAATCTTGCCTGGAAATAGAAACAGTAAAGAAAGACACACATAGTGGATCACTCATCATAACATCAAACAAGCTTTAGTGGTAGAAAAAGGAGGCTTACAATTTTCACCAAAATGACCTGAACTTTTGGGTCTCAAATATATAAATAACAGCTACTAGGACTAATTCATATGCAATGTCAAGAATCATACAGACTAAAATTGGACCTTGGTTAAGTTCCTGTCACTACAATATAGGAGAGAGAAATGGAAAGCACAAGTCAGAGGCAAAGGAACTCATCCACGCAGCATTTAGTTATTATCTTGAGTAAGCTGTGAACAGTTAATTTCTTCTAAAACTGCCTAGCAATGGAATATTAAAAAAAGATATGCAGAAAGGGTAAAAACAAAGGAAACCAAAAGGATCACAAAGGATTTGAATGCCGTTATATTTGAAAACAAGTTATCACATTTCAAAATAATTTTTTTATAGAAACAAGCTAGACCAAAATAAAAAATAGTTACACTGCATTTTAAGTCCAAATCCTATATACACAAATCTGATTGCAAATCAATCCAAAAGTGTCATATAACCCATTCAGGTTTTATATTATTTTGAGTCCTCAACATGTGTGCACACTTGATATATCCCATCTTCAGTTATACACAAATGTGCTTTTGTCCAATAGTTGTTCTGAATGAAAAATAGACTTTCTTCCTATAGTTAATTAGCTTATAACAGAATAATAAAGTTGGAAGGGATTTTGGAGACTTTTTACCATAAATCCTATACCATTCCAGACAAGTGACTGTCCAATCTCTTCTTAAAAGCCTCCAGAGATGGAGCACCTACAACTTCTGTAGGCAAGCCATTCCACTGGTTGTTTTCACTGTTAAGAAATTTCTCCTTAGTTCTAGGTTTCTTCTCTCCTTGATTAGTTTCCATCCATTGTTTCTTTCCTTGCCTTCCAGTGCTTTGGAAAATAGGTTGACCTCATCTTGGTGGCAGACCTCAAAAATTTGAAACACTGCTATCATGTCAACAATAGTCCTGCTTTTCACTTGACTAGACATACTCAATTCCTGCAACCATTCTTCATGTTTTAGCCTCCAGCCCTCTAATCATCTGTTTCTTTTTTCTTCACTCGAAATTTCGAGTATCTCAACATCTTTTTTTTTAATAACATGGTGACCAAAACTGGTTACAGTATTCTAATATAGGTCTTACTACAGCTTTATAAAACAGTCCTAGTACTTCACATGATCTTGAATTTATCTTTCCATTAGTGCAGTCTAGGATTGCATTGGCTTTTTTGGTTGCTGCCACACACTACTGGCTCATATTTAAATGATTGTCCACCAGGATTCCAAGATCAGATCCCTATCACAGTTACTGAGCCAAGGTTTCACCAAATCTGTACCTGAACATTTGGCTTTTCTTGCCTAAGTGTAAAACCTTACTTTTCTCTACACTGAATTTCATTTTGTTAGAACATTTGTCCCATTCTGGCAGGCAATAGCACTCAAGCAAAGCTTTTTCAGCTTGGGATTTTCCACATGCATAGCCTTTATATCAGTGGTGGGATTCAAATTTTACCACTGGTTCAGTGGGCTTGACTTGGTGGGCGTGCTTTGGGCGTGCACAGCAAACGCGCGCTTTGCGCATGTGCAGATGCTTTCCTACTGACCTTCTCCTGCACTTTCCCTGTGTCTTCAACAGCTGACGTGCAGCAATCCGCTGTGCTGCGTGATGCAGCTGAGCATCAAAAGCAGGAAATAAAGGTCAGTATGGAATCGAGGCGGGAGGTGGGTCCAGCAGCTGATCGTTGGAGTGAACCGGTTCGCTCTCAGATGGTTTTTCAGAGCTACCGGTTTAGCCAAACCAGGCCAAATCCGTAGAATCCCACCCGCTTTATGTTTTTGTGCCACTTGTGAAAAACGTAAATATTCTTACTAGATAGAAAGGAAATGTACTGCCCACCACATCCAATATCCATCCAATGGTCTGAACAGAGCCTAATGTATACATATTGTTCAAATATAGGATATATTCAAGCCTTCACTTAAATGCTCAGAAATTGTCAGTGAGGATGTCAGTCCACATTCTTTGTGTTGATTTTCACTGAATTTCAAATCAGATCTGTGTAAGATTTAAAATCATAACAGTTGTTATTTCCTATTCCTATTCTTCTACAGTGCCAATGCAACTATATCTATATAATTAATGTTATTGTTTATCTTGCTACAAAAACAAGAATTGAGTTGAAGTCCAACTCTTTTTTAAAACATACCACATTTGACATATGAATAAGCTCTCCTTGCTAGAACAGGTATCTGATAGAAAGACCCAGAAGCACAACCAACTTGACAGACGTTCTGGCAAAAAGAAAACATCATATGAACTGAAATAGGTGGTGAAGTTTTCAGTACCCAGTACACTGTTATGCCATTATATACATTGTCATTGTGAAGCTGATGGAATTTTTGAGTTTTTTGCATTAGCCTCATTTTTCTTTTATTCATTTCCCATTATAGAACTTATTTGCACCAGCAGGGTTCTATCAGATTACTCCCTTAATTGTTCAGAATCCTATGGGGATGATTCATATCATCACTCAAGAGTAATGTTCCTATAATTATATCAACTTTGAAGAACATAAGAACCCAAGAGATTAGACAACAACAGTACAATAATATTATACATATCCTCATACACTGTATTTGTTTTCATTCTTTCAAAAGAGAATGGAGAAAGGGTTTAATTACATTATACTGGAACTATAACAGACAATACAACTCTTACAATAATTTGTTCCATCTGTAATATAAACAGATTACAGGAATACACACACACACACACACACACACACACTCACACACACAAAAACGATCATGTTATTTCCTACTGGGGAAAGCATTATTAGGAAAAATGCATACATAGTATAGAATATAAAGGCATGATATAAGAAAAAAAATATGTAAATCCACTTTTCATCAATTCCATTCATTATATCCCTCAATACTTCTTTATTTTTGCAAACAAGCTTTACTTCTCTTATCACAATGTTGTTTTAAATACTGACTTCTGTTCTTCCCTCTTTTCTTTAGAAGATCTCATCAATTCTATCCAATAATAATTTTCTAGGATTACTCAACCAAGTAACTCTTTTACATATATTTGTTTTAGAATTTGACACTATGTTCTCCATTCATCTATTCTTAATCCCATGTTCTTTTTTAAAAAAATAAAAATACTTATTAAGTAAATCATTTTTACTTTATTTAATTCATTTCTACTATTTATTTTATTTGAATCTAAGTGACTCAAGTTTCAGGTTTCTCCCACCATATCTAACATGTAGCAAAGTGGACAGAATCACACTTCTATACACAGCCATTTTTACTTCTTTTATTACATACTCATTCCTTACAACATACCATATGCTACTACTTTTTTTCTATCAGCATTTATACACTTCCAAATTTAGAAAACATTCTACTTGGGTACACAAATTCATCTATTTGCTCTGCTTTTGCATCACTTTCTATCACTCACTCCATTTTTTTCTTTCAAATAAAGCTATTGGTTTTTGACACATTAATTTTCAAATCTTCACTCCACTCTGCATCATACAGATTAATGTTTACTTCAAATCATTTGAAATACAAGGCAGCAACACAGCATTGTCTGCTAAGATGCACCTGGCCCATTCATACCTGTTGTGGTTTGCTGGCAGCAAGTGCAGACGGCTGAGGTTTTGGAGAGCAAGGACTTGGATGAGAGGCCTGCATGTGATGTAGGAATGGGGCCAGGAGCATCTCTGAGAATGGGTCAGAGAGTGGAGTGCTGCCTTTGGAGATTATGGAGGCTGGCAGCAGTGATGCAGAGGACCCCAAGGAGTCTGTGCCCAGTGTGCGTGTGCAGGCCTGCTCGAAGGAAAGAGCAGCTGTAGCAGCACGGGTGACTTGGGAGTAAGGCTGCAAGGTGATGGCCCCTCCCTTAAGGGATAAAAGCCAGCCCTCAGAACTGGGATTCTTTGCAGAAAGCAAAGAAGTTCTCGCACTTCAAGTCTTGTAGAAGTTTGGACTATCTTGGTGTTTAGAGACTTTTGGTTTTGAATATTTCCTTGCAATTTAATCTAGTGTTCTTGGCAGCCTTGCACAATCTTGGCTAGGCTTGTTCTTATCTGGGACAATTAGTTTTAATAGTGTTTTTACTGTGAATGAACGGAATTCACAGAGAAGCATTAAAAAGCTTTTGCTTTTATCTCTGTTTGGTTTTTGTTTGCTTGGAACGAGGCTTGGGTCAGAACAATACCCTACCATTCTCACCAAAGCATTCTTCTTATATGTATGTACACACATATTAATAATATAAATCATATATTATCATAATCTTGTCTTCTGTTCTTGCTGTTAGAACAATACAGCATGCTGTTTATGGCATGGATGCAACTAAGGCTGATCATTTAGTCTACTTCTTTCTAATGAAAGTATTATATAGTGTTATATAAAATATAAAAGTATTATATAAAATGCCACAGAGATATCCATAAGGGAAGAAATGTATTTTTCAATTTTAGTTTTGTATAAAGAATGAATAATCCGCAGTTTCAGGATCTATGCTACCTAAAGAAACTATTTCAGTGTAAACATATTTCAGAAGGTTGTGCGTTCTCTGTCCCTTCCCACACCCTGGAAAGTTCCTGCTGTCCTGTAGAAAAGCTCTATACACCCAGCTTTTCAATTTGTTTTTTAACCTATAGAGGATGAATAGCTGGCATTTGAGAGGATTTTTCATTAACATGCTATATTTTTCTGTGTAAAAGTATATGCATTTGTTATGTTTTATATTAGTTTTGATGATGTTTTTATTCAGCATATCTCATTCAGAAAACAAACAGGTGTATATATATATATTCTTTCTATTTGTAAGTGATTGATGATTTCTCAATGTCTCTTTTGTTTTAATCTGCCTAACAAAAGAATAAAAATAAAATAATTCTATGGTAAGTTTTGACTCATAATGCTAGAAGAGACTAATTTAAAAGATCTCTTAGAGGTTATCATTCCTGAACTATCTATTTAGATCTGCATTTTCGAACAGAAAGCCCTCTAGAAATATTGTTAAAATCCTTGATACAGCCCATGTTTAGAAGGAAAAATTCATTTTGATAGATATTCTTTACCCATGCAGTATTTGTTGCATTAACCTTACCCCTTTATGTCAACCATTTGAAGACCAATGTAAAATAATACATTCAAATTTATGAAAAGCATATTTCTCATTGTAAGGTCCTTTGATTCAACCGTTTCCAAAATATAGACATTTAATTTACCATTACAAATCATGAATGCAACATGACTATTTCTCCATTTGACAAAATTGTATTTTAATGTACTGTGCACATGGCATAATTTTTAATTCCATACCTTGGGAATATGTGCAGTTTCTAATGCAAAAGAAAACTCTTCCAAAGCTTCTTGATGGTTATGCATACTTTGGAAAGCTACACCTATATGATAATATGTTTCAAACACCTGAAATGAAAGAATTAGGATATCAAATTACTTAATAACTCTTTCTAACATTATCTTAACAGGTTCTAAATTTCAAATATTAAAATTGTGATTACCATCCACTATTAATGATGAAATTTCCACACATTCTATGATACAGTGAACACTAGAATCAATATACTAATATTGAATAATATGGATTCTAATTGCATTTTAAAAGAAAAATAATGAACCAAATATAGTATTCTCAAGGAAAAGGGTACTGAACAGGGTACTGTATTTTGATCCAGTAACCTTGGGTGCTTCAATTTTGCAATTTATGAGGGAAATCGAATTTCATCTCCTGAACTTCCTTACTATCATAACAACATTGTTAGTGCACATTCTATGCTAATATGTTTTTACTTATCTGATTTTCTTTACCAACCTTTGTAACAAACAATTTAGAAAGCTCCAAAACTTGCTTATAATTCCATCGCATTTGGTTAGGATTAATAATTTTCCAAGTTACATTCTGATCTTCTTCTAGAAAGACAAATCTCCTGATAAACATATGAAATATATGAACTCCCTCATACCACATGTTCAGCAGTTGTGCAAGGAAGCTCTCCTGACAACTACACTGATTTATAAGTGTCTAGGTAAAAGGCCAGATTATAAATGGATGGAAATGATGGAAATGATAAATGATGGAAAATTAAATTTGTCTGTTGGAATAAAACTTGACAGAATTTTGTTGCATCTTAAATACCACTACTTCTTCCACTCTGAAATGTATAGTCCTTGTTACAGACTATATAACATCAAAAGATAAATAAAAGTTTGTTGGAGGCAGTCATACATAATGGAACAGATGAGTTAGAATGCAATTCCCTATACTGCATGTCCAATCTAGTTTATGAAAGAGAGAAAATATTTGCACAAGGAAGCCAAATACAGGTAATCCTTGAGTTACAACCACAATTGAGCCCAACATTTCTGTTAAGTGAAACTTTTGTTAGGTGATTTTTGCCTCATTTTATGACTTTTCTTACCACAATTGTTAAATGAATCACTGAAGTTGTTAAGTGAATATGGCTTCCCCATTGAGTTCCCCATTGTCAGAAGGCTTCCCCATTGTCAGGTCACAGAAAGTGATCATGTGACTCAGGGGTGGGATTCTACAGGTTCTCACCTATTTGTTAGAACTGGTTGTTAACATTCTAAGCAATTTGGAGAACTGGTTGTTGGAAGAAATTACTGGCCTAATCCTGTAAGAAAGGCAGGAAGGAAACATTCTGGTGTTGCTTACAGAAACTGTCTCTCCATTAACCCTTATTACATTCTTGGCAGGACTAGACTTCCTGTCTCAGGAACATCTCTGGAGTTTTTTTCCCCTCCTTTGCTGGTACTTTGCTTATGTGGAGTGACCATTCAAAGTTATAATGGCACTGAAAAAAGTGACTTATGACCATTTTTCACACAACTGTTGCAATATCCCCACAGTCATGACAGGCCAGGCGAGGAGATGCATGCCTCGATATTGATATTGAGCCACACCCAGATGCATGCCTCGATATTGAGTTGGCCACACCCAGCCAATAACATGACCACCAAGCCATGTCCACTCAGTCACATGACCACCAAGCCATGCCCACCACATAAGCCACGCCCACAGAACCGGTTGTTAAAAAATTTAAATCCCACCCCTGATGTGACCCCAGAACACTGCAATAATCATAAATATGAATCAGTTCCCATGCATCTGAATTTTGATCACATGACCATTGGGATGCTGCAACAATCATAAGTGTGAAAAATGGTCATAAGTAACCTGTACAAGGAGTTAAAAGAAAAAATAGTGAGCTTGTATTGAGTCTAAGTTTACTGTCTAATTTTAGTGTCTAAAGGTAGACTGCTTCCACCCACACTTCAGAACTAAATCAGCAAGGATTTCAAGTTAATATTCTATACATAAATTTTTCAGATTTAAATTACCAACAATTTACAGGTAGGACCAGGAACATATTGTACAGGAAAATTCCTTTGACTCAAGCAGCTTAGCAGTCTTCTATAATATTCTGTTGCCTGAAAACAATTTTTTAAAGAAATATGAGAACTGAGACCAAATTTAAGAATCTCTGTATGTGCGAAGGAATGTAGTCCTGGCCTTCGGAATGGGTAAGGAATAAAGGAACTATTAAAAGCAGGGATTCAGAAAAGATTATTCAATCCTGAGAAAGAGGAAAGTATGAGAAAGAAACTCAAACTAAGCTCAACTTGATTCTGTTCAGTGTTAGGTACGGCATAAATACAAACTGGAACAGTTAGTTGGTCAAGATTTTGTTATTCTATCCTGCAATAAAAAAAAAAGCATACCTGGAATTGCTGTAATGGCTACCTCAGAGGGCCAGCAACAAACTTAAAAGCCTGCCAAGTTTCTCTCTATCCCATGCTAGATCAAACAGAACTATTTTGATTTTCTTTCTCATCTTTCCTCTTTCTTTGGGACGAAGTAAAAGTCGCCTCTTAAGGCCCGGTCTCACTGCACTTACGGATGCATTACGGATGCATTTTCCGTATGGAAAATGCTATGCATCCGTTGTATACTCATTGCATACGTGTTTCATATGCTCTATCAGTCGAGCATCCGTCCACTGCAATTTCATCTGCACAAGAAGTTTTGAGCTGCACAAAACTTTGTGAACAGATGACTTTCTGCTGTGTACGATGTAAATCCGCGACATACGAGCAACAAACGTTCTATGTCCGTTTATCATCCGTTAAACTTCTGCTATATCCTCTCTGCATCCTCTGGCATCCTGCAACTGACATCCGCTGCAGCTGAAAACGGAAAGAGGGAGGAAACAAAAGGTACGCAGAACGTCTACACAGCGTTAGTAGCGTAGGTGCATCGCTTCATCCGCTAAGCGTCCGCTTCGAAATTCTCCCCCGGAACCCCTTCGGAGGTGTCATCCGCTTCCATCCGCCTTCATCTGCTAGGCTTTCCTATGAACATCCGTTTAACATCCCCGCTACATACTACCCACGTCCGTTCTTTTCTTCTTTCCGTTCTTTTCACATTCTGTTATGCAAATTTTCACCACTTTTTGGAGCGGATGAACAACAGGGAGCCACCCCTGAAATTTTGCTCGTCCACTGTGTCCTTTATGCATACGTTTTGCGTCCGTCAGCCAGTGGGACTGGGCCTTTAACAGTTCACACAGTTCCTCTTCCCTTCCCAAATCTACAGTCCTTCACAATCTGACAAGTAGATTTTTTTTTACTACAACCCAAGAAAAACAAAACAGCAGACAAATCAGTCCCCGCCCCTCTCTCACTTTCTGCAAATACATGTTTTCTGTGATCTCATAAACCTTATAATTTGCTAATCATAGAACCAAGTCCACCACTCTTGGAATGCTGTATCAAGCCATAGTATGTGAAGTCATAATATGTTTTGCATAGCATATTATATAAACCCAGCAGAGACTTTAGTTTAGTATGCAAGCAGAATATAGCCAAATATTCACTATACAATCAATAATTTATTTCAGAAAAAAAAACCCCAAAGAGGCAGAAACTAAAAAGAAATGCCAATGCCAATGACACAAAGGGAAGAATTATCAAATAAAAGTAACTCAAAATTCCATGTATTTGCATACTAGCATTTCAAGCAAGTCCTGCCTATTTATCTGGCAAACAGAAAAGAAACCCCATACCAAAACCGCATGAAAATCACGGATTTCACTTCTACTCTTCCTCAAGGCTTTATATCTCTCTGTATGGTGCACAGGTTCTCCACCAGGAGATACGTGACATCTAAGGAAAACGAAACTTCGTCTTTGAACTCTAAAGGTCACAAAACCATTGAAAGCACAAGCATAGAAACTTCTGCTCTGGATAGTGGAGAAAACAACAAAACAAAAAGCTTTTACTTTTTGAAGTAAAAGCCAGCGCCTCGCTCATTCGCTCGTTTGAAGTTACTTTCCGCAGAAGCACTTTTCAAAAAACTTGTTTTGAATCGTAACTTTCCAAAACGCCCTGCAAAGGCCAGGTTAGCCTGCGGTTTTGGAATTTGCAACAAAGGAAGCTATGCAGACACCAAGCACCATTACCGCCTAAGGCGGTGGTGCAATTACATCCAGGGCGCAAATCCAGAATTTGCTCGTCGCGTGAGCCGCTCCTGGAGCCCAGATGGGGCGCCCGTTACCTTAGGCCAGAGCTTAGCTCGCTCGCTGGCTATAGCGGCTCGCAAAAGCGGCTGCGATCGCGCTTGAATCTGTGCGACCGCAGTCATGAACGTGGGAGGAATGGTGGGATTGACTTCTCTGGCTGGCGATGGGGAACCAGCGAAGGAGCTCTGCCCGCTATGGCTGCTGGCCAGGGAAAGGGGCAGCCGCGCGTCCTTCTGGTCCGACCCAACCAGGCGGCGCGAGGTGACGCTCTGCGGAGCCGCCATGCGCGGTGTTCATCCTGTCCTGCTGAGGGATTACCATTGCCATGGTAGCGGAAGAACTAGGGCCCCCGCCCCCGCGGTCCTGCAGCGGGAGCTACGGCGACCCTCGGCAGAAATCCTGACCACGCTTCCCCTCCGAGTCTCTCGCTTTGATTTCGGAGCTCCGTTTCATCCGATGCTGCGCGGCGGCCGGAGTAGCTTTTTATGGCTCGCTGAACGGTAAGCGAGGGTAGAAGGAGCCACGTGCATACCTGGACTTTTGTGTTCCTTTGATCGGAGCTCTTTGCTTTTTTTTCCCCAGGTTTTCAGAACCGAACTGGAGACCCGTCACCGAAATTGCTTGCATGATGAGCGGAGAAACAAAGTGATGGACCAGTTTGATCCTCGCCCGCTTTCAAGATTCTCTTTCAAGAGCGCTGATGGGAGATTTGGAGACTCTGCTGACCAGGTCTTGAGAGCATCAAACAGATTAACAGAGTTGGAAGGGACCTTGTAGGTCATCTGGTCCAACACCACCACCACCACCACCACCCAAGCAGGAGAACCTACACCATTTCGTACAGATGGCAGTCCAATCTCTTCTTGAAAGCTTTAAGTGAGGAAGCTCCCACAACTTCTGCAGGCAAGTTGTTCCATTTGTTGACTGCTCTCACTGTCAGAAAATTTCTCTTGATTTCCAGGTTGAATCTCTCATTCAGATTCCATCCATTATTCCTTGTCAGGTGCTTTGGAAAATAGATTGACCCCTTCCTCTCTGTGGCAGCCCCTCAAATATTGGAACACTGCTGTCCTGTTTCCTCTGGTCCTCTCTTCACAACACTAGCCATGTCCAGTTCCTGTAACTGTTAGTCTCCAGTCCCCAATCATCCTAGTTGCAATTCTCTATGTGTGTTGAGGTAATTCCCCGTTAGGAGAATGAGCGCATACGGGGAGACATATAGAGAGTAGTGTTTGAATAATACACACACAGTACACAGATACACTGTACAGTAAATGTAGGTTTTTACTGTCCAGAAAGGTTTAAGCAAAGTTCCAAAATACGCAGTCCAAAATCATTCACAAGTAAATATCAAAGTTTTCAATCCAGGAAAATCCAATAATATCAAAAGTCCAGTGTCAAAAACAGTTCAGTATCAGACTTACATTAAATTCCAGTAATATTCCAGTTCAATTAAGAAAAATGGAGCAATAGCCAATACTTTCCAACAGAAGGAAATAAAGAGACACTCACACTCTCTTCTGAGAACTCAGGACTAAGAACAATCCAGTTTTCTGGCTCCATCTTAATGGCCGTTTGAGAAACCATACACCAATTGGCATGCGTCCTTGATTCCCTAAGTCCGGTCCACTGCGATGGACGCAAACAAGTATGCATAAAGGCACAGCGGAACGAGCAAAAGTTTTCGGGGGTGGCTCCATACTTGTCATCCGCTCCAAAAGTGGTGAAAAATTTGCTAAACAGAACAGAAAAGAACGACGTGGGTTTGGTATGTAGCGGGGATTGTTAAACAGATGTTCATAGGAAGCCTAGCGGATGAAGCGGATGACACCTCCAAAGGAGTCGGGGAGGAATTGCGAAGCGGACGCATAGCGATGAAACGATGGCATCGACGTACGCCTAAAAGGAAAGAAAAGGGATTGCCCGCGGTGGATGTATATCGGATGCAACTGTTCACTGTTGCATTCCTTTCTAATTTCCGTGCTACTAACGCTTGTGACGTTTCCGTGTTAACCTATTTGTTCCTCCCTCTTTTCCGTTTTCAGCTGCAGCAAGATGTGAGTTGTAGGTGCCCAGAGGATGCAGAAGGAGACAGCAACATTTAACGATGATAAACGACATAGAACGTTTGTGCTCGTATATCGCGGATTTACATCGTAACGGTGGAAAGTTCATCTGTTCACAAAGTTTTGTTGCAGCTCAAACTTCTTGGCATGGATGAAATCGCAGTGGCGAATGCTTCCACGGATAAGCGTATGAAACACTATGCAATGGAGTACACAATGGATTGCATAGCGATTTTCCACGGATGGCAAGCTTTTTAAAACATTTACATCCTCTTTGCATCCGTAAGTGCAGTGGGACAGGGCCTTTAAAGAGACAGTATTAAAATGTCTATCCTGGTTTATATATTTCTAACCCAAATACCTGTTAGGTAACTTATATTTCTAACAGTGTGGTGACCAAACCTGGATGCAGTACTCTAGGTGTGGTCTTACTAAAATTTTACAGAGTGGTATTATTAGGATCTTACTAGATCTTGATTGTATCCCTTTGTTAATGCAATTTAGGTTTGCATTGGCTTTTTTGGCTGCTGCCACATACTGTTGGCTCATATTTAATTGGTTGTCCACTAAGACTCCAAGATCCCTCTCATTTACAGTGGTGGGATTCAAATCTTTTAACAACTGGCTTTGTGGGTGTGGCTTGATGGTCATGAGACTGGGTAGGCGCGGCTAGGTGGTCATGTGACTGGGTAGGCGTGGCCAACTTGACATCACCCTTTATGATGTCTACATTTCTTGCTTGCAGTGCATTAGAAAGAAGAGATATTTCACTTAAAATATCAATCATCAATGCCAAATCAGTCATAAAATATATATTTTCAAGATGGGCAGCCACACTTAAGTATTTTTTATTTGAATGAAAATAGTGAGGTAATACTGGATAAGCACACCACACGGTTAGAGTTGACTTTAGAGTTGGCCCATCTTGGTCCAAAAATTCTACCAAGCTTTATAATTTCAATTTCAAATTGGGATATTTAAATGCACTTTGATTCTCATTGGATTAATGAAAAATAGCATATATTAATAAATATTTTTAAATGATTTATTTGCTTTATTTTCTTAATAGAAATCTAAAATAAGTTGGAGACAATGGTTTAAGCAGTGCCATTTTATGATGTTTGGAAACATCAGTATGTTTCATTTATAGTGTGAAACTTCTGTTTTATTTACTAACTGGAAGGTAAGCTATTTCTAGCAGCTCTTTCAATAATTATCAGAAATTGTAGCATGAGCAGGCATGATTTATAGAGCATGAACGAGCAGCAAGTAGATAGACAAAATCCATTTGGGTTGGAATATTTGAATAGAGGGCATCTTTATCAGAAAATATTTTGTGTACATTTTAATGTTATTTGTGATGTTTTGAATAAAGCAAGTCTTTAAGAGAAGTTTGATCTGTTATTCTAGCAATGTAGAAGCAACCTTATACTTTACAAAGAGTGATTTGAAATAGCTGCAGAATTGATAGGAGCATTAGGTACACTATTAGGTACATACGAGAAGTACATTGCTGATTTAATGATAGAAGCAACATTTCAATATTCAAATCCATTACTGACCTCTTACTAATCTCCTCTGGGACATCTTTCTCTTTTCTTTCTCTGTTCAAGACATTCAGAGCAAACTGGCATAGCATATGTCAGCTGTCATGTGTT
>BHFT01036985.1:10730-45495 GCA_004320025.1 Laticauda laticaudata
GGGGGGGGGGGGGTGTCTTCCAAGCTTAAGTTCCTGAGTCCATCCTCAGGGAACATCTCTTCATCTCTTTACCTTTAAAGAGAAATCTTTATCTTTAATAAAAAGAACATTTTACACTTCTAAAATCTAATACAGATTTTTAGATCCTGCCGGGTGGCTGCACCTAGCCAACTTTAACTGATCTCGCACAGTTAAACTGGATCAGACTTTGACAGTAATTTAAGGGGAAATCAACAGAAGTTATGAAGAGCATTGACTAGATTAGGAAGTCAAAACCACACCCTGAAAGAAACTAGTAACAGACAAGTTCTGAACTGTGGCCAAGACAACTACGTGAATGAATACTTCAGAAAGAAATCAAGCTTAACTTCAATGAGAATTTCTCACATCTTACATTTCAAATGTCTAATATTTTCCAAATACTATTGTAGTTATCCAGATATGAAATATGTATCTGTTTTTCATTAGGCCTTGGCTCTCTCTTGGGACAGTAAGGATTTCTGTGATGTGGAAGACTTTTATCATTCTAAAATGCTCTCTTTCTATGATAAGTGAGTATAATATAAGCTTCAGGAAAAATGTTATATGCATAGTGAATAGGGAGACCTCCCATTCGAAAAGTTTCACACCTGAAAGAGTTAAAGAAAAATCTTAATCTTACTTGCCAATCTTACCTTACCTAACCTTGTCAGTCCAAATAGTTGGAGAAAGTCAGTGCCCAGGGAGATCAAATGCTAGTATCAGCAAGGAACAGGAATATTGTTTTCTTAAGTGGTTTCCAAAAAGAAAAAATACAACTCCTGTTTTGTCTTTGGTGTTTTTCCTTTATGGGAAGAACAGTTGACTCACTCGGTATATAAGCAGAGCCCTGACTTGACAGTAGGATTGAGACTCAGGAAAAATGCAATAATAAAGTAATTTAAGTCAGATATACATTAGTATGTATCTGTGGAGTTTGGTTTTGTGTATGTGGGTGGGTGGGTGGGTGCATTACAGCCATGAGTTCCCCTCTATCTCCTCTTGTTTTCTCAATTCCCCTTTACTTAATATATATACATAAGAAAGTTTTTAATTCATATTGAATCTGTGACTCTCATTCTAAAAAATAATGAATCTTAGCACAAGGAAATTATAATAAGATGAAATGAATGAGAAGAGATTACCACTTTGCTTGTTCCTGAGTAATTGAACATGAATGGAGGATTTCTGCAGAAAAAGTTGTTATAGGCAACATTGACTGAATAGTTGTCCTGGAAGTATGGAATGTGTAGTAGAGATAGTGAAGGGTGGGCTTTAAGATATCCCCCCTCTCTTGAGGGAACTGGTGGAGTACTCAACTCATGTATTGTGTTTGGGTGTTTGCAAGCTCCCTTTACATGTGCAGAATAATATCATCTACATGTGTCACTTATTTGCAGAACTGTCAGAATTGTATCTGTTTCAGATTGTGTGACCCTTTAAAGTCCTGATAGGGAAAAATGAGGAAAAACAGGGATGTAGTGAATTTATACGATATATGTATTATAACTGCAAAAAGATAGTAAAGCTGTAGTAATTGTTTTACAGATTCTTGTGGTCTCTAAATGCTTTTCATACCATAACAGAAATCAACCTCTTTGATGGAGCTACATATGCAGCCAATTGTAAGAATGAGTGAATGTATATAATACTACTTTGCTTCCATTTGTGAGTGTCTTACTTTAGTTGCATTATTCAGCCTATCCTTGATTATATAACCCTGATTAGTAGTTTTAGTCTACTAAAAGTAGTGCGGTGGCCTAGAGGTGGAGCTCTTGGCTCACAATCTGGAGACTGTGAGTTCGATCCTAAGTAGAGGCAAATACTCTCTGGGCCTGTTGAGAATATATCTGCTGAATATAACTCTGCATTGATAACAGGAAGGGCATCTGGCCAGTAAACACTCAGCTCTGCTCAGTTGCCCAGACTCCACCCCACAAGGGATTATAGCATCATTAAAAGGAGATGATAATTAGTAGTTTTAGTCTCAGAAAAAGAATTAATACACATTATTTTTCCTTGGCATAGATGAGTTTCTTATATTTTATTTTGATTGCTTCACTATCTCGTGAATGTTGGATTTTGCACTTACTTGATTGGATATAGAAAAATGTATAAAGTATCAGGGTACAATTTTAACAGTGGAAGCTGTTCGTATAAGATTTATTTCTTTTTTTAAAACCAGGAATTGGCTAATTTTTGTTCTTTAATTATTTAACTCTTTGATGCATTTTATTTGTTGTATTCTTGAATTGGCAGCAAACATAACTAGAGACATGGCACAATCAAAGAAATCATTTAGATGTGGATCTCTTGCAACATATTCCAACAATACATCCTTAGAAAGAAGAAAAGTATATACGGAAGCAGTCAGGCAATCAACTATAGGACTTAATGGTAAATATTGCAAAGGTTTTTGAACAGAATAAGAGTAAGAGGGCAGCATAATCTTTTAATCTCTAGATAGCATCTTCCTGCACTATACAATAATGTAGTTAGGATTGTAGACTTCTAGGCTGTCTTTGTCAAAGGGCCATTTGATGATGATGATTTATAGCAAGCAGCACTGCTACAGGGACACTTAATTTCTCACAATCTTGCCCTATTTTACTATTTTACTGTGAATTTTCTATTGCTTAATGAACTGTGGATATATTTGTGTCTTGCCAATTATAGAAGCTATTAGAATAATAGAAGAATCACATCAAATTAACTTTAATTAAGGCCAAAGATAAATAAAATATATATTATATATAGGTTTTCTCTGACTTCACAGAAATTAAGGTCAATAGTCTGAAACCCCTGAGAATATCAGAATTACAATTTCTTTTATGTCATATTTTGATACAAATAGTTCAGCAGTGGTCTAAATGTCAGCTATTTTATGGAAGGGCAAAGCTCTCTAGAGTCACAAATGTTCTCAAAGCTTCAATGTATCCAGGAAGATGGAATGTGCAGTAGTATTCCAATTGATTCTGTGTTCTTTCTACTTAAATTAGGTCACATATTTCCTCAAATTGCATGAAGCAGCTTATTGGCTTTAAATAATTATTCTGTTATCTCAATGTTGTCATGTTTATTTAATGCAGCAGGAAGATTATACAACATACATTATTCATTCTTTTTTCTCCTACTTATTGCTATGTCTTTTTAAAATATACTTGAATCTTGGCCTGGTATTCTAGTGAAGAGAGACTCAAGTTCTTTTTCATCAATAACACGAGGATCTGGTAATTATTGCCATTAATACTACTGTTTTTGTTAGTGACTAATTTTGTTAGTTATAATAATTCTTCAAATTTAGCATATGAAAACATTAACATATTCAACATATTTGAAAGATTTAACAGAAGCTTAGAAAGGAAACATGAGAACATACTGAATTCCCACATAATGCATATAGGGATTCCTCCTCTTACAACCTTAATCAAGCCTGGCAACTACAATCAAAGTCATGAGGGCCATAAAGCAAGTCATAACATGACCAATCTGATTTTACAATCTTTATTTGTGGCATTTGTTAAATTTCTGCCACAGTTCTTAAGCAACTGGCACAATCATAAAACGAATACTATGGTCATTAAGCAAACCCACTGTTCACTGTGGCAGCTTTTGTTGAAAACTGGAAGTAAATGCCTGTTTCTGGCAAAAAATGTCATAAATCTTGATGATGTGATTGCAGGATATGGCAAATGGCCAAGCTATTGCAATTGTGGACTCTGGTTGTAAGTAGTTTTTGGTAGGTCTATCATAACTTCAAATGCTTGCTAAGTGATCAATATAAATCAAGGATTACTTGTAGTTTAATCAAGCCCACTATACAACACAAAGGCTACAGTTTCACATACATTTGACTGGATTATTGCATGGTCTGAATTCTGTTGAGTTTATCACATTTTGAAGACTATAATGAATGCATTAGTTAAATTTGAAGGAAGTCACCAATAGAAATCCTTATAAAAACAATTATTTAGGATAATAAATAATTCATTTATGATTTACGGTAAACATTATCTCAGATATATGTAAGAGTAGGCCAGGGGAAATTAATTTAAAATGTGAAACCTAGAGCTTTTGTATTTATTCATTTGACTCAGCCTTCCATCCTTCCGAAGTTGGTAAAATGAGGACCCAGATTGTTGGGGCAATATGCTGACTTTTTAAACTGCTTAGAGAGGGATATAAAGCACTATGATGCAGTACGTCTAAGTGTTTTATATATATTGGAGTGAGCCTAATATAAGGCTTACCCCAAAAATAAGCCCTAGTGAAATAGGTGGGCATGGCCAGTATAGGAGGCAGCCCTTAACTTCCCTGGTCATCTCATGGAGCCTAAGCCCCTTAATCATGGCCCCACAGATTAGCTGAACCAGCAAGGAACAGGAGTTGCCTCTCATTCTGTCTCTGGAGGTGTTTCTGGCCCATTCTTGCCAGTGCCAGCCCTGCCCACAACTCCAGGCAACCTCACAACTGAAGGCTCCTCTATTCCACAACTCACCTTGTGGCTCTGGAGAAGGCAGCAACCACAATTTGCGCTTCTCCAGGCCTAGAGCTCAGGTCTTGCCTAGGCTGGTACTACAAGGCAGAATGCCATGTGGTGCATCAAAATTGGCTGCCCCCAAACCTCTGCCTGGTTGCTGGGCCTGCTGGACCTGCTGCTGCTGGCCTCACAGGGGATCTTTGCCCTCCTGGCTGTGCTGCTCTCAGCAACCCTCCTGGGCTGCTCCTGTCTGGCATGAAGCAACATGGCTCATATCTACAACCTCCAGAGCACCTCCCCCACTGTCAGCATGCCAGGACCCCTTTCGCCAGCACTCGCACTGCCCTGAGCGAGCTCCATGGCAGCTCTGCAGCAGAACAGAGGGATCACCCCTTCCTCCTTTGTACCACAAAATCCCATCTTCCCTGGCCACAAAGCGCCCGGCCTGTACCCCTCTCATTGGAGCAAAATGCACAACTCAGTGGGTACATGGAGGCCTCCCAGTGTTTTGCTGCAGCTTTGGAGCAAACTTCTGCCTTTCCTGCACAGGATTGCAAGACTGGAGGTTCCAAAGCCACAGAGAGAACATTTTTGGATGTGTGTCCTTGTGGGGGCTCCCCTTTGAAAGGTTGGCAGAAAAATCCCCTCCATCCACAGATCACTTTCTGAAAGAGACCTCTATAGGTAACATTACTGAAAGGTTAACGTTTAACATTGTACTCACAGGAAAATCTCCCTCATTATGGTTTGATTTTGCTTGAGATGTGGGAGAGGTAGAAAGACTAGAAGTAGGCAGGGTGAGGAAAACTGTTTCAGAAAGGGGTTTGTGGGTGGAAAGGATTTGCCTGCCAATTGTCCTTTCAAGGGAGAACCCTACTGCTTTTGCAGCCTCAATCGGCTACAAAAATGGCTGTACTTCTTGCAGCTGGTGGAAGGAATGCATCCACAGATCAGCTGTTTCGTGGACCAAGCTGCTGATAAGACAGTTAGGCAAGGAGATGTGAGGTGTAAGGGGCTCCTGCCCTCTGCCTCCTGGTACCTGGGGAAAAAAAAAAGACCTCCCTGAAATAATTACTTGTGCATTTTTGGATGGTCCAAAAAATATAAAACCTGTTCTTATTTTCAGGGAAACACTGTGTGTGATTGTGTATATATGTGTGTGTACACAAACATACACACTCACCATGTTTTCCCTAAAATAAAACCTGGTCTAATTTTTTTTTGCCTCCAAAAGAGACATTAGGATTTTTTGGGGGGATGTCTTCCACTCGCTCTCCTCACAGTGGCAGAACCAACAGGCCCACCCAGCAGGAGCCCATGTGGCTTCAGGAAAGGCCTCTGAGAAACTAGCTCTGGATTGACATGCATGGTGCCCCTCCTGACCTTTGTTTCATTGTCAGAGGCCTTTCTGAAGGCATGACAATGAAACAGAGACTGGGGCAACACAGAAGAAGTGGGCAAGGCGAAGCAGTTGTTGGGATGTGGGTGGCCTGGCTTCAACTGTTCTAAGATAAGTGAGTACAAGGCATGTGAGGTAGCTCCAACCCCCCAGCCCCATCCTAGCTTGATTTTTGCCCGTGTGCTTCACCCTACCTCGTGCAACCAGGTGCAATGGAGTGGGCGTAGTCTTAACCAGGGCTTATTTTGGGGGGTTGATAGGGCTTATATTGGGTGCACATGTAAAAATCAAACTAGGGATTATTTTTGGATAGGTCTTATTTCTGAAGAACTGTGTGCACACACTGTGTTTCCCCGAAAATATGGTCTACCCCTAAAGTAAGTCTTCGCTTGATTTTTGCACATTTGCCCAATATAAGCCCTACCCCTAAAAGAAGCCCTAATTAAAACCCTGCCCATTCCAGGGTCCACAGGAAAAAATTAAAGTAGGGTGGGGATACGTGCTGGAACTGCCCTACTACTTACCTTTGGACATTTGTAGCCAGGCCTTGCATACCCCCACACCTGCCTTGTTGGCCCATTTGTTCTGCAACCAGCAAGGCTGGAAAGGATTGATCCAGAGCTCTGTTATTGGCTGCAGAGGCCTTCAGGAAAGCCTTGCCAGCCTTCCTGGCTGCAGAAGTAGTAGTTCTTGAATGCCTCTGATAGGAAAAAGGTGGCCAGGGACAACACACACAAGTGAGGTGAGACAGTGGATGACATCCCCCCAAAATAAGACCTGTTGCCTTTTTGGTGGCAAAAAATATAAGACAGGTTCTTATTTTTGGGGAAACGTGTATGTATGTACGTGTGTGTTTGTATAATATGAGACACTTGATTCATAACACATTTGCACTCATACACAGACACAGACACACATATATTTTACAGGTAGTCTTCAACTTACAACCACAATTGAGCCCAACATTTCTGTTGCTAAGTGAGCCATTTGTTAAGTGAATTTTCCCTCACTTTATGACCTTTCTTGACACAGTTGTCAGGTGAATCACTGCAATTATTAAGGTAGCAACATGGTTGTTAAATGAATCTGACTTCCCCATTGACCTTGCTTGTCAGAAAGTATTAACATGACCCCGGTACGCTGCAACCATCATAAATATGAATCAGTTGCCAAGTGTCTGAATTTTGATCATGTGACCATGGGGATGCTGCAATAGTCGTAAGTATGAAAAATGGTCATAAGCCACTTTTCCAGTGCCTTTGTAACTTTTAATGGTCACTAAATGAACTGTTGTAAGTTGAGAACTACATATATATTTAATTATATATTCATTTGGTAATCGTGGAATTTCTTCCTCAGGAATGAGGGATTAGTTCCCTGTATTGTTTTAGCAGAGAAGAAAGACTACTATTTTATACATTTTATTGTTCCTCAATTTGAGTGCCACTTCCAAATTTCTCTAAATAAAAATTATTACATTTTATTTTATAAGCTGCTTTTAGTATATTTTAAAATTGTATTTCCCTGGGCACATGCTAAATGGAAGGGTGTAATATTTAAAGTTATTTCATAATTAAATATATAGTTATTTTATTTGTCATTGCATTGCTAATATATTCTAACATTTATTCTTTTTTTAATATCTGAATCTGTGCTTAGAGAAGAAAGACTTGAGTTCATCATTAACTTGGGGATTTGGTAATTATTTTTTCTTAACAGCTTTTTGTAAAAATATTTCATAATGTAGCGATATTATGATTGTTTCTTTGGCTTTTCCTTCTTTTACTCTTCCTGTTATTATGATCATCAATTTTAAAATAATTTGCAGAATTTGTCTTATAATATTAACCAATTAGACCTTGCAGAAGGAAACACCAGAATGTGCTCCACATTTAGTATGTTTCCCCAAAAATAAGAACCTGTGTTATATTTTTTGCCACCAAAAAAGGGGACCAGGTCTTATTTTGGGGGGGAAGAGATGTCATCCACTGAGTCACCTCACTTGCAGGTATCACCCCTGGCCTCCTTTTTGCTGTCAGAGGCCTTCAGGAACTTCTTTCCTGAAGGCCTCTGCAGCCGATAACAGAACTTTGGATTGATCCAGCTCTGTTATCAGCTACAGAGGCCTTCAGAAAAGCCTTGCTGGCTGCAGAAGAAATGGGCTGAAATGTGTGAGGCCTGACTTCAACTATCAGAAGGTTAGTAGTAGGGGGAGGTGGAGCTGACATTGTGGTGCGATGATGTGCCTCACAGTAGCTCTGTGGGGAGCATTGAAACCCAAGCTGCCAGGACCTAAATTGCCTCAGGAGGAAATGAAGAAAGAGAGCACACTCCATGGATCTCAGGGAGCCTCGCAATCTGCCTGATTGATCCAGAGAAGGCTCTCCAACTTGACAGCAGGGAAAATGGCCATGGCATGCCGCTCTGAAGCTGGGACAGCCACCAGAAGAAGAGAAAGATGGAAGGGAAGTGTGATCATGCTGGGTGAGAGACTTTCAATATTATAACAGCTTTAAAAGAAAGAGACCCTCAGAAGTAAAGGAGAAAGTGGGAGCCAAAAGAAGAGGTGGAATTTTCTTTTTTCCACCTCTGGAAGAGAAGTGGTGAGGAGAGCTTTAAGAACCGTTGTAGAAGCAGGAAACTGGCTAAAGGACTTTTTGAAAGAAGAAGACTTAGAAAACCTGACTGGATATTTTAAAATATAACATTTTTGAATTAGAGACCTTTGAATATTATAAATCTGATTATACATAAACTTTTTTTTTATTACTATATACATTTTGTATTTAACAACTTGCAATGGGATATACAGTTCAAAGGAGAAAGAAAAGAGAAAAGCAGAGCAACAGTACCATCTACAGGCAAAAATGAAAATTGGAAGATATAAGAGAGAAAGAGGAAATACTTAAAGCAATGACCTTCAGAGCCTGAGAATATAAAGATAAGGAATTGTTTTGACTAAAGAGTGGAAAACTAAGGCAGAGAGTGGAACACTGAAAACTTTTACAGTGTAGCTCTTGGAACTTATTTGAAAACAATACAGATAAAACAAAATAGAAGCTGAATAGGGAAATAAATTCCTTTCTCTCTGATTTTTTTTTTTTTTGCTCTGTGAACTCTCCCCATCTTTCTGGGAAATAAAATAACTGTGATTTAATTTTGGGGCTTGGTGGATCTGTCTGGATTATATACTTACTACCCCTTTTCTTGTTGGCAAAATGGATTAGGGTTTAAGAACCTGAAGGAAAAGAAGGGACCTTAAAGATTGATAATAAATTGGATTTGGATTACAATTTATATTTTTATCCTATTAATGGATTATAATTGAACTCATATTTCTTATTTCTTACCTTTGGTGGATTATAATACCCTTTACTTTCTGGCAAAAATTGGATTAAGGTTGAAGAACCTGAAGAAAAAGAAGGGACCTGGTTCCGGGTGTTAAGCCTCCTCACCGATGGACTGGGAACTGTGACTGTCCACAGCTTCAGTCTGTGCTCTTTTGTTGGAGAGCCCCAATCATCGTGATTAGGGGCTGAAGCTGCCTCGGAGGGGCAGTTGGAGTAAGGGGAAGTGCCAGCCAGGTCGAGGGGCAACCACATCTCTCTCTGCCAGCTTTGGCAAGTTTTTCCCGCCTGAAGACAACCAAGTGGTGGTCTAAATGGCCTCCTAGTGAGGAGGACTTAGCTGGATTATAGATTTGTGCAGGAGTAAAGAAAGAGGTGGAAAACATAAGAACCAGGACAATTGGCCACGAATAACTAGATAAAGGTATCTCCCAGGATTGATGTTTTAAGACATATTTAAGAAAGAAAAAGAAAGTGGATGGAATTATAAAAAGAAGGGAAAAAAAGAGAAAATAATTTTGACAGCTGAATGGGGCTTTGAACCGGGAAAGGAGAAGAAGCCAGAACAAGAAACTTAAATAAATTGAATTAAAATATATTGGCACACAAACAGGCATAAATTAAAGCTGGAGACTTAAGAACTATTAAAAAGAGGGGGGAAATATACAATCGGAGATGATTGTTTGAATATTAAGCTCGGCAAGCTGAACAATAAACAGGGAAAGAAAAGGTGAGGAACTTTGAATAATGGAGAGTGCCATCTTGTGACAAAAATTTTAAACTGAAAAATAAAAAAGAAAAAAAATCCCTGTTTCTCTCTTAGACTTGATATCAATGAAAAGAAAATATTGAACACAACAAAACAATACGCCAGAAGTGAGTAAAGTTGAACTAGATATAAAGAAAAGACGGATTGTTGGACTAATTGGTGACTTTGGTATAAAGCAGTGTTGGGAAATTGTGTGAATCCAGAAAGCCTGAAGAAGAAAAAAGAAAAAGAAAAGTGATTTGTGAATTTTTACAAAGGTATAAGAGTGTGCAACGATGATATCTCTGCGGGAATTAAAAAATGGTACTTAAAAATATGAAAAAACTACTACATGCAAGGGGTGAATCATTTTGCTCTGTGTTAAAGCTATGGAAATTGTAATTGAAGAACATGAAGAAGGAGGAGTTAGATCAAGAAGAAGCCATTTTAAATAGACATGCAAGAAATACAAGAAAGAGGAAGGAGAAAGAAGGGGGTTAAAAATAGGAGATTTCAAAAAAGTAACTAAAAAGGAAGAATATCTGTAAAAGTGGGAAAAACAGGAAGAAACAGCAGAAAAATAAAAGGGGGAAGGAAGATATAAAGAGGGAGGGGGATATAATTCAGAGAAAGAAAAGGATTGGGAAAATAAAAGGGAAGAGAGGTAATCAGGGACAGGAAGAAAGAAAATATGGGACTACTCACCGTTAACACCCACACTATCACATGACGCACACACACAAAAATGTTATATACACTATAGCATCCACGCGGATCACACATGGTTAATAAATGACACATAAATCACTACGCCCAAAGACCGGGGGATTCCTGAACAGTACATGACACTGCATCACAGCGGGCTTCAACATAATGATGCATGTATGCACACCTATCGGACATATATTACACTCACAATAGTCATATATATATATAGGCGCACTCTCTTCTCCGACGACACTGATACACCTATCACACACACTACACACACTCACACACGGGTGGTGGTCTGTTTGTTCTCCCACGGTAGACGTGAAATACTCTTGGTGGGCAGATTTAGATGCCCAGGAGATAATATGAAGGTCAAAGGGCGGTAGACATTGAATGGGATATGCCGGAGCAGTAGGACTGCGCGCGCAGTGTGCCGACTACAATATGGGGGAGCGCTGATTAGCCAGTGAGTTTACGTGAATGTCTATCAATTCAATCTTCAGGGGCTTTCGGGTTTTTCTTCACGCTCTTGGGTGCTTGTCAGGAGGAAGGCACCACTCTGAGAGCAAGCAGCAGAACGTAAAACAAGCCCGCTGAAAGATGATCGGAATTTATGAGACTGCTTTATGCAGGTTTCGTCGTTGACTGCGAGTGGAGTAATGCTTCTGCAGATTTCAGTACCGGGGAGAAAACCAGAATAACCAAAGATCCAAATGGACAAATAACTGACTGTGGCAGGACGCAACAACGTCTAGAAATACATATAATAGTAAGTATATATATATATAGTGATAATATTATATAATATAGCCGGTATTAGCGAAAGTGAATAGGGTAGCCTGATTTAAGATGTAGAATTCCCGCTATGCATAGTATAATATTTATATATTATAGGTTTATCGAGGTATGAGGGATATTGAGTACAGGTAAAAGTAGAAAGGGGCGGATTCAGCCGTACGAAAGGGAAAATAGGTGGAATTGATAGGACCATTGGAGAGGAGGAAGAGGGTCCTTGGATTTTTTTTTAGTCGATGATGTTATGTTCTTATTTCTTATTTTGCTACAATGGAAGGGTCAGTGTTTATGTATAACATATAACAATGTCTGGACAGAGGAGTCCTTGGAATACCATGTTAACAAAGAAAAGCAACCATCTGCAAGTGGATACTAAAACCCATATACAGCGCCTTCATCGAGGACAACTGAAGGAAAGAATATGGGAAAGTAGAGGGAACATAGAGAAAATAGAAAAAAAATAGAGAACTTCAAACAAACTGATGGCAAAAAATGAATAAGTGCCATTCAACAAGAAGAGAAGAGCTGAATTAACAGAAAACGGAGTGGGAGAGGTTTGATTTATAAGGAAAGCTCGGTGGTAGACTTGGCAAAAATAATGGGTGAATGCATGGAATCTAATGAATAAATAGTATTTTAGAGATGGTATAGGTTGGCAGACTATTACTGCTCTTGACGTATCCAGCAATAGAGCATAGCACACACACGACAGAAAATTCAGATGGAAAGAAGAGATATCTGAAAATTGTTGCAAGAGGCTTTGAGGATGCCTAAAGAAAAAGTGTTGGCTGAGATCCCGAGTGTGAAATACTTAGGGTGGCATACTAGATAATGCGGTGAGAAATGGACTCCCTATGAGAGGTCCATGGTGAGATAGCATAAAATAAGGCAATCAAAAACAGAAATTTTGACAGAGAGCAAGAGTGATGATGCCTTTAATAGGGAAGAAGATAATAGTTTTAAAAACAAATACCCTGAGCGAATGGATCGTGGTACTAGAGCGATAGTGCACGCGACAGGTAGTGATGTTATAAGTTTGGCTGTGAATGAACACAATTTGACATTAAAATAAACGGGAATGAGGTTTTACAGGGTTGGATAGCCAGGAGGTGAGGGGAATTTCAGATACGGTGACTTGTCAGGGTAGCAAATGGAGGTCACAAATACTATGATATGCAAAGGTATGACAGTGACGAAGGAAGAAGCCAGAACAATTGTTAAGGAATCAGATACAGCGCGCAGTTATGGTGTTAGGGGTACCTAGAGCGTATTCCATGGCTAGCAGGTCTTCGCCAAGGTCACCAAGAAACAGGAGGAGAATTGCAGAGGTAAGAAGGGGACAATAGGGGAGATACTCGGTAATAAGGAAGCACAATGTCCACTTCGGGTGAATCAGAAAGATACCGCAAAGAAATAGGAAGAGCGGCAACGATCGAGTTGGGAAGACAATAGCAATAACATTTGCCCGTAGAACTAGGAGTAGCAAAGGCTATAATAGAAGCTGAGAAGAGATAAGAATGACTAAAACAGAAAAACCAGCATTGAAAATAAACAATGAGAGGAAGCAAATAATACTGTGGAATGATCAATTACACTGGATGATATAAATGGAGTTGAATATCGCGGCGGGTCTACCGATAGAACAATGTGAACGGGAGAATGTACCGGAAGACTTTTTAATAACATTGATCATTTAAAGGCTAAAAAGTTTTGCTGGGAGAATGATTCATGACGAAATTTTGTTCACGGAATAAGCTTATGACAGCACTATAAGTATAAAGGGGAGAGGGAACTAACAAGATGTATTGAAACTATCCTAAAATTGGGTAAGTTATAGAACTGTCGCGGCTTCCTGTCCGTTTATCCCAAACATTCAAGATTAATGAGAAGTTTAGGTCGCTGAGACGAACAATAAATGGCTAAGTCCTAAATTCTATGGATGCTAGGAAGCGGCAGCATCGATTTGGGGATTTGGTGTGATTTTAATGATGAACATTTATAACAAATGTATGGCCCATAATTATAGAATCAAGAAGGACTTTTTACACCTATATCTTGCACAAGAAAATAATAGAAAATTTTGGGGAGTTTGAAAACAATGCATATTTAGGGTAGACTTAATTACAATAGTGAATGTCGGAATTTGGAATATAACTAGAAAAAATTTAAATAAAAAAATCCGGATAACATTCCAAACTTTTTTCACCATAGCGGAAGATTAGGTATCAGGAATGTATGGCAGAAACATCAAATCCAGGAAAAATCAATATTCATTTTACTCAAATGAGCATCTGCTTGGTCCAGAATAGATATGGTGGAACATCAGCAGAGATTAATATCTAATATACAAGAATAAATTATTGAAACAGTACGTTAGGCAGACTCATCAACCCAATAAAAGTGTATATGGAGAGACAAAAAAAGTAAGTTAAGATGGACAATGAATCAATATTAAAGAAAACGGAATTTTATTCAATTCATAGAAAAGAGGAACTGGCCTTTTTTCTTTAAAGGAATAGAAAAGAAGAAATCGTCCTACAAATGTACATGGGATAACAGTGAAGGCATTATATTAAGAGAATTAACTTAACTGGAGAGAAACAAAAGAAGAGTCAACCAAAGAAACTAGTAAGATGAATAAGAGTAGAGATGGAATCTAACAAGAAAGGCACAAAAAAAGAATATAGAAAACCAATGGATAAAAAAAAACATGTTGAGCTTAAATTAGATAAAAGAGCTAACACAAAAATAAAGGACAAAACAAACATTTTTTTGAAAATGCAAATAAGCCAGGAAAATGGTGCAATATGATTGAAAAAAAGGAGAAAAGAAAGAGAAATTGATCTATCAGCTGATCTATCATATGGATGAATGATCGGACTCATTATCCACGAATGCATGGAACAAGATAAATATTCACATTAATAGAAAAAACATATGATCAAGAGACAATCTCAGAAGATAAATAAACAATAATTTAAAACAAGAAAAATTACCTAGATACCAGACCAGTCACTGTAGCATTCAAAGAATAATAATGATGGATAATGGAAGCAATTACAGATAAACAGAAGGCAAAAACACCAGGCCCAGATGGGCCAGTCAGTCAGATTAAATCAAAACTACAAAACTCTTTGAGCAATTAATTGGAAATGTTCAATAATATAGTTAGAGGCGAAAGTATTGAATTCTTGGTATGAAGCATACATCTCATACAGACGAAGTTCAGATTTGCAAGGGATAAAAACTATAGACGGATTTGTTAGAATGTACGACATAGATATTTTGCTTCTATACATTGCAAAGAGCTAAGAGATTTTAAAATTCAATTTATACACATAGATCATAAATTTAGGCTTTAAACTAAAGAGACAAAAATCAAAACTAATATGAAAGTAAATCTTGAACACACGAAATACTAAGAAGTGCATCCAGAGAAAGCAAATGGCGTTGATTTTTCTTGATGCACAGAAAGGCATTTGACAACATGAAGCTGGTAATGTTATTATACAATAAAAGATGGACTTGGGGAGAGTTTATAAAGATGATTAAGTAATATAAAAAACTGCAAAGGTGATGTAAATGGAGATACAACTGAAAAGGTTAATATTAGAAGGGCACAACAAGGGATGTCCTTGTCGCCACTTTTATTTGTATGACACTAGAAGTATGAAACAGAAATATCAGACAAAATAGGAGATAAACATATGGAAGTAAGAAGGAAGAATATAAATTACAGGCATTTGCAGACAATTTAGTTTTTATTTTAGAAGAACACAAGAGACGACCTAAGTATGTACACATATGGAAGATGGCTGATGTTTTTATATGGAAGATGGCCTGATGTTTTTATGTTTTGTTTGTTTATGTTTGTTTTAAAAACCAATAAAAATTTTTAAAAAAAGAGAGACAGGACCTAAGTTAATAAAAAAAAAGAGCATGGGGAATTAGCAAGTTTGAAAATAAATAAAGAAAAATAAAGATTTTAGTGAAAAACATAACAGAAAAGCAGAAAAAAGAACTAACGGAAAGATTAGGTATTCAGATTACCAAGAAAGTAAAATATTTAGGGATCCAATTAACAGCAAGATGTGTCACAATCAAGGAGGATAATTTTTATAAACTGATACAATATTTAATTATTCATGTATTAACTGCATCTAGAATTGTATTTGCATAAAATTGGAAAAGTAAGGAGATTCCTATTGATGAGAGCATGATCAGGAAAATATTAGAAATGTGCAGAAATGAATAGGTTAACATTTGCAATTAAAGAGAGGGAACAAACTGAATATTATATGATATAGGAATTATTTCATCGATGGTTAAAGAAAAAATATGAAAGTTAGAAATAAAAGAAGACCAGTGAAATATAGACAATATGTTAATAATTCAAGATGAGGACTGTTGTAATAATTTAGATATATTATGTTTATTAGTAATAAGCTAAGAGTAGAGAATTAACACTAATGTAAATTATTATGGTTGAAAATTTTAATTGTTATTGCACAAGATATTTGTACCCAGACAACACACTGTTTAATAGAAGATGGACTGTTTGTATTAAACATAAAATAAAAAGATATAAAAAAGAAAGTAAGTAGTAAGGCAGCTCCATCACGCCTATTCCCACCCAAGCTTAATTTTTACCCTTGCACCATGGAGTGGGCGGGGTCTTAATTAGGGCTTATTTGGGGGGTAGGCTTATATTAGGCACATGTATAAAAATCAAGCTAGTACTTACTTTCTGAGTAGGTTGTATATTCAGAGAAACACAGTATTATATATACAGTATACATTACAGGCAGTCCAGATCAACATATGGTGGGAATCCATATATTGAAAGGCAAATTGCTTTTCCTCATCAGAAATTTGCAGAAAATCTCATATTAGCAATTTATGTGCAGTTAATCCAGCATAAAAGAACACTTATTTTGAAATAAATATAGAAGTGAATTGATTTTGTTTAGTTCAAAGGATGCTTAGATATAAAAATGTGCTGACTAGATGAAATGTCCCTTCTCTGTAGAAAATGATGAATCAAAGCGTTACGAAGCAAATGGAACCAGGAAATATTCAAAGAAGCCATCAAAGCCAGTAGATTGGGTTTTGTAAGGAACGAATCAAGTTTCATAGTAAGATGGTCACTTGGGGTAAAGAAAAGTATAATATAAAATAAGATCTAACTGTTTTGGCAACCAAATGTGTAGAATGTAAGTCCAGTGAAAGGATGTAAAAGCAATCTTTTGAACTGATACTATCATTCCTCCGAAATAGGCGTTATCAATGTATAAATCACTAGCTCCTCCCCTAATGCAATGTCTGCATTCTTGAGATCTGTGTTTTCATAATGCATGACAACATTTAACAAGGGTTTCAAATTCCTTTGTGTATGACATATGTTCGGAGGGGGAAAATGGAATTGGAATAGCTGTTTTTGACAGAGATGTGAAGATGATTACTTATGAAGCTAAAAATAGTATTGTGCAATTGTTCAATTTCTTTTTCAAAATGAAATTGGGTCAATGACTAGCAAGCTTATTGAGTGGCATGGTGGCCTAGTGGTGAAAATTTTGCTTCCCACTCATAAGGTTGAGTGTTCAATTTTAAGCAGCCACAGATGTTTCTCAGGATTTAAAGAGAAAATATCTGCTGCAAACTGCATAGGCATAAGGAAGGGCACCTGGCCAGTAAACGCTCAGCTTCATCCAATTGTCCTGATTTTACCCTGAATTAAGAGATTACAGGATTATTAAAAAAATCTAGCCATTAATTTGATTTCTAATCTGGTTCATAGTTGCAGTTAACGATGTCCAAAATATTTTTAACATGAATTCTTCTGAATTTCAAACCCTGTTTTTATGCATGAATTCTGCTGGCTTGAGCATTTTGGAGATATTCTGAGTGCGAAGCAGTCCTGAAATGCTCAAAGCAACCTACTTTCAACGGAAATGTGACATTCATAGAAGTTCTGAAAAGTGGTGACAAAAGTACAGTTTTAAAAAAGTATGCTTAAAGAGAACCACAGATACAAATTGGGGATAACAGTGAGAATTCCTAATAATTTAAGACATGAACAGAATATTGTGTATCTCACCTGCACATTTTGTAATTGAAATTTTCAAATAGCTCATTCCCCCTTTTTAATTCATTTCACGTTTTAATAATTAAAATTGTGAACAGTTTTATAAGAGCAAGTACAATAAAGTTTCTATTGGTTTATTATGGCATGGCATTTCCAGATTTGTCTTATTGGAAAGGTGTGTGACATATAAATGAATATGTAAATAAATCCCAGACATCCTTTTATGCTTGCTTCTCATATCTTTTTAAAATTAAGAATAGTGATATATTTATCAATATGCCTTGAATCTTGCAGATACAACAATGACTTGTTTTAATTTTACCTAGGTCTTCTTTCTATTGATAGTATGTTTAGTGAAGGTAAAGAATAGATGAAGTCTTAAAAAAGCAAAACTAGTAAAACTCCTTTGACAATTTCAGAATATATTAGGATTATAATTTTGTTCCTAAAAATATGTTTTCTTTTTTTCTAGATGTTAAGAAGAATTCTTAGGATTTGTGCAGTGCTCTTTCACAATATGTTAACAACATAATAAGGGTATAAATTCACATTCATAGAGGATAAACACAGTTGTTTGTGGGCACAAAGCAACTTGTTTACAAGAAAATGAACAATCAGCATCATCAAGTATTTGATCATTTATATTAGCACAGAAACAGAACACAATCTCACAATCTTTGTTGTTGGCAACAAACCTTTTTATAATACTATATTTACATCATGTACATCTTATTGCTTCTCACAATGCAACGAGACACAAGAAGTAGCTATATAATCATGAATTGAAATAAATCACTGCATGGAAGAATAGATCTGAGACATTTCTAATTATTTCAAGACTTCTTTTTTGAAATGATAATGACAATTAGTGGTTTAATTCTTGTTTCTTGAATTGATACTATTTCTTTCATATATGTCTTATAGAGTGCATATTAGTGCCAGTGCTATAGACATCTAAGACAAAGCTCAGGAGAAAATTACATTTACATATCTACTTAGCAGAAAAGCTATGTAATGAAGCAGGTAATGGTATTCTCCAAATATTCTTTTCCATTGTTATATACATCTTTTTTAAAAATAGCATATTTAATAAACAATGTAATGAATGGAAAATATATGTAACATTTCAGGACAGGCATTCCTGAAGACAGTTCTTTTTGTTTCAAGACACAGATATCAAACCCTATTAATATGAAATGATCCATGAGATAGCTTAAAGTTTATAGTTATGATAACTAGATTTCCCACATTGATCTAACTGCTAATGAGATACATTGAGTTTTATGGTAATCTTGAGAAATGGTTAGTAAGGAAATGTCAAGAACCACTGTCAAGCTCTGCCCTAGCTGGCTCTCTAGGAAACAAAGATACTTGACTTCATCGGAAGGCAGGCTGGAGGGAGTGAAAACAAGGCCAGATCCAAAGAAAACCTGCAGATTGCTACATTTGTCAGCCTGGAGGCATTTCTTAGAAGGGGCAAAACACCCATTTGAAGTGTGGATGGATCATAAAAATTTGGAGGCTTTGAAAATGCCTTGGAAGCTGTCTCCCAAGTAAGTTTGCTGGGCACAGTACTTTAAGCACTTTAATTTTTCATTGAAGTACATTCCAGGGGGGAAGAAATTCATGGCGGATGCTTTATCTAGATTATCTCAATATAATAGTGCTCGCCAAGAAGTGGTACGGCCTATTGTCCCAACCAAACAGTTGGCAGCTCCAGTGGTTACCNAGGACAAGACTTTGTACCCATACCCGAACTTCCACAGGAGAAACCTAACATTCAGTCATTAGATGAATGGATAACACAACTCCAGCTTACCTGACCGGTTACCCGTAAAGCATTAGATGATGCTCATCAAGCTCATAAAAAATTTGCAGATCAAAAAGATAACTCCACAAAAACCATATCAAGTGGGTCACAAGGTTTTTTTATCCACCAGATATTTGTAGACCACACAAAAGTTAACATCAGATTTGTTTTTTCATATAGAGCAAACCCATGTCATATGTCATATGGAGCAAACCCAGGCTGTTTGGTTAATGTATAGTTAATGATGTTGTCATCACCCAGAAAATGGGGCTAACTCATTGTCCATAGTTCTGTTATCATGAGTAAGATGTTGAAGGAAATTAATGAATACCTTTGGTTAATTTCACTGGTAACTTGGACTAAGGGCTGATCTGCATGTTAAAAGTTTGCACCAGCTTGAATGTGGGCTAGTGATCATTTCTTGAGAACAACACATAATGCTGGCTCACCAAGAAGGCATGCTCCACTCTTTTGCTTGCTCCTCATAATTTGGTTCACCTGTGATGTTTCATTTCATTGTAGGCTTTGCCCCAACTCCAGTTAGCTGAATCCTCTCCCCTCTGGCTGTTCCTTTCACTGCCCATCACCCCTTTCTTTTCCCTTTTACTGGAAAAAGATGAAACGGAAAGGGCAGACTTCCTGGGTGGTCCCAGAAGTTTGGGTGGATATGGTGAAGTTCTGAGGGACCAGCTTCCACCTGTCATTCCCCCGTTGGAGCCTGAATCTGCAGAGGAGGATGAGCCAGAGCTGAAGCTGACAGAGATTGAGGGGGCAGCTTCATTGGCTTTGGAGGGATGTGAGGAAGAGCAGGCTGAGGCATCCCAGGGCCCATCTGGATTAGGACAGCTTCTTAGCAGGGAGGAACAGTGGCAGGATGATCAAGAGAGGGCAAGCAGTGGAAACGAGGAGTGACAAAGCTCAGGCAATGAGCATGGGCTGCTTCCTCCTGATCCCTGAACATGGAGAGTGGAGAGAAGGCAGGAACACTGTAGGCCGACCCAACAACTTGGGAGGAAAGCACCCCACCCCTCTTCACAAGGCACACCTGGGGACTGATATTTAAAGAGATGCAGTGGGGAGGGGCATTTGTTGGGAACAAAAACTGAATTCATAGAGTTTGGGGTGCCAGTACAGACATTTGAAGCTTGCAGGACTGCTTGGTTCTTCCCTACTTGCGGGCCAAGTGTCTTCTTCCTGACTTTGTGAACTCAGTGCTTCTTCCTTGCTTCATGGACTCATTGCTTCTTACTTGCTTTGTTGACTCATTTTCCTGTTCCTTTGCTTTGCTGGACTGTGTGCAGCCAGAGGCTGCTATGTTTATGTGTGTGTGCTTTGCTTTGGGATTTGCCAAGATGTGGGAGCATTTGGGGGGAAATTTAGAGCATTAAAGGGGAATTTGAACTCTCAGCTGGCAGTGTGGCCTTCTTGTCTTGTCCTGGGTCATCACACTACCAACCTTATTTCTCATCTGGGTATCCAAACAGAGCTGGAAGTGGATGCTTTACACTCATTCTAAATTAATAAAATCTTAAACAACCTTCTACAACCTTCCATTAAAAAGATAGAATATTATGCTGGAAATCCATATCATGCCACAATGCAACAACAGCTGCTTTTGTTTTGGTATTGAAAGTGGCATCACTCCACTTTCTTTACCATAATAATTCCCAGAAATTGTTGGCTGTTTCTCCAATTGCTAGTCATTCCCTCCCTTTCTTTAAAACCAGATCCTATTTGTGCCCATCACCCTGACTCATTGGTGATTAACTGTTAATGAGCTGTATTTCCATAATGTTTGCACATCAAATTTATGAAGTGTGCTGCGTGTATGTGAAGGATAAACACAACCCAGCAGTTGGTCCAAGTGATGTCCCTTGGAGTCATAACAGTGACACACAAGGAGCAATAATATGATTTAAAAAAACAAGCGAAGAGCCACTGGCTAACTGGAGTTTTAGCCAGACAGCATTTCTTCTCTGCAATCAGCTTCTTTATGGGCTGCATAACTGTGATTGTCAACCACAACCTAGTCCATGTGCAAGATTGCTTATTTCGAAAACCATGCAGTAGCCATTTGAAGAGGGGTGTGTGTTGCTGAGCCTAATCTCTTGCAAAGGTTTCAACTCTCCTGTCAGCTACAATGAATGGTAAAAAGTCAGCCATTCACCATTCTCTTGTCAAGTTACCGTGTTTCTCTGAAAATAAAACCCCATCTTGTAATTTTTTTTGCCACCAAAAAAGGCACTATTATTTTATTTTCTTATTTTCAGGGGATGTCATCCACTGACTAACCTCACTTGCGCATGTCACCCCTGACCCCCTTTTCACTGTCAGAGTCTTTTCTTTTTTTTCTTCTGCAGCCAGCAAGGCTTTCCTGATGACTTCTTCAGCCAGTAACAGAGCTCCAGATATTATCAGCTACACAGGCCTTTAGGAAAGCCTTGCCAGCCTTGCTGGCTGCAGAAGAAATAGGCCAGTAAGGTAGGGGTTGGGGTGTGTGAGGCCCATTTCATAAGGGGTCTAGACCAGGTGACCAGAGGAGTGGGTAAAATCAATCAAGAAAGGAGCCAGAATCATGCAATGAAAGGCCTTGTGTTGCACTGGAGACCCCACTTTCTTATTTTAGACTAAGCAGATACCCACTCTGGCTTGATTCACAAATGGTTGCAAAGATGGCTATGGCAAGTTGGGATGTCGAGCTGGTTGCATCGAGTTGACCGTGGCAAGTTGGCTGTGATGAGTTGGGACATACTGCGTTGTCCCATTTGTGCTCCAGGAGCTGAGCACATGGGAACAAAGTGCTCTGCCAGGATCTGGCTCTTTCCACTTGTGCTCCCACACCTGCCCTGGTGAGTATGTGCTGACGATGTGGAGGAATGTAGTCTGGATTCCCAAGAGGGAGGGGCTGCATCCAAGAGAAGTTTAGATGGTTGGGTTGGAAGGAAGAGGGGCATGTCACCTCCTCCCTAGAGGTTCTCAGGATATATCTTTGGTAATGGAAATAGTTTGCTTGTGTTTGGCAAGATTTCTAACAGCAATAGCCCTTAGACTTATATACTGCTTCACAGTGTTTTCCAGCCCTCTCTAAGCAGTTTACAGAGTCAGCCTCTTTTCCCCAACAATCTGGGTCCCCATCTTTTACCCACCTTGGAAGGATGGAAGGCTGAGTCAACCTTGAGCCTGATGAGATTTGAACTGCCAAATTGCAGATAGCCAAGAGGCAGAAGAAGTAACATACAGTACTTCCCTCTAACCATTTGCGCCACTGGGGCTCATATAAGGTGAAGACCAACAAAGGAAACTGCTTAGAAGTAACTGCATATCTGTTATGCTTTTTGGAGCTTGACAGAGGGTCTGCCAACTCCTGAGGCTAGGATCCTGGTGGATCAGGCCCCTCCAATTGGGGAAACTATGTCCATGTAAAACAAGCGTAGTTGCAGTTCCCATTTTGACCTTTTTGACACAGGCCACAGATGTCCCTGATTTGTACTCTGAGAATAATAGTTGTAACTAGGATGAATACTGTGATATAAAAAAGGACTTGATATAACCAGTTCACTGATGTTGTAAAACAGGAAATGTGATGAATAATAACAAAAAATGCATAATAAAAATATTTTTTTAAAAATGGGAAGGAGAATAGCCCAAATGATCACTGTGTTGACACTTGGCGGGATTAAAGTTTTTGGGTAGATTTACCATCTTTTCTGTTTTCATGCAATTCTGCTAAGAACGAAGCATTATATTTTGGAATATAAAAGCTTTCCCATTAAAGCTGTAACCTTTTTGTACCTGTGCATGAAATTGTTGCTCATTGCGCAGCTCAATATCTCAATTCAGGCAGTGGAGCAGGAATTCCAGATGCCAAAGGAAGCAGCACATCTGTTTGAACCTCACTCCCTTGGTTCTTGCTTCCTGTCACAACTTGCAGGAATCTGTTGCAGATTCCAGGAAGAGGCTTTTGTTTCAAACCATTTCAGAGCGAACATATTTCAATTGTGGTACAGCCTTTAAAGAGAGATTGAAAACTGGCCTTTGAAAGAGAAAATAAAACAAAATCGCATTTTCTCCACTGGGCCCAAGCCCCACCCGGATGCCAAGTACAACAAAATGAGAGCATTTTATGGCTCACAAAACTGCCTTGCTTTCCATTTCTATTCAAGAAAGAAAACCTACCTGTTCCTTTCTCTGTGAAGAATGAAAAGAGATGTGGGAATAAATTGACAAGAGTTTTTTGTTTGTTAAAAATAGGCCAGAATAGCCTTGATTGTCTTCATCAAAAACATCTTTATTTAAAAGTATATTTAGGGAACAATGTGGATGTGCATTTTTGGGTGAAGATTTGTGGCATTAGGAAATCAGGGGGGAAGTCAACAATTCTTATTCCAGGTTTGACCCCCATCCTAGTTTGGGGTTATTCCCAAAAGATTTTTGGAAAGTGCTGTGGGTTGAATTGATTGCGAAGAAATGTCAGTGAGACAGGCTCAGTTAACTTGGTTCCTCTCTTGATCAATAGCTTAATTGCCTTCTATTTAGGAATGCTTTTAACTTAATTAAACCCCCACCTGCTTAGCTGATTTTTTTTAAAATGACTCACTTTTTTGGTAGCTATCATGTTGCAAGAAAATGCTGAGCAAAGGTGGCTCTACAATTGCAATACAGTGCTGCAGAGACCTGTTGAGGTGCCTGGACTTCAAGGGCAGTCCCATGTAGAGCATAGTGCAACAGTCAAGCCATGAGGTTACTAGGACATAAGTAATTGCCTACAGGACCTCCCAACTAACCTATCTCAGTGATGCAATAACTACGGAAGTCCATGTTCTACTTAGCAGCATCTGGAAAATCCACCTCCAGTTTTCTGGATTAATTCTTGATTTGAAGTTTCTAGATCTGCTGTCTCTTCTGTTATGAGACTGGAAGTCTCAGGTCCCCTCTTTACTCTTGGAGAGCTGGTTCTGAATTGAGAGGGGCTCTGGTCAAGGGACCAATGCTACCCTTCTTGTGAAGATGCTGGGAGGTGAATGCTACAGGCCCAGAATAGGTCGACTCCTTCCTTCTCTTTACATACTATCTGTAGAGAAGCTAACAGAATCCTCAAATCCTCAAAGCCACTGAAACCCAACATTCTATTCAGGAACCCTGTGTGCTGCCTGCTCTAACATATGCCATTGAAACATGGACACTAACCTCACAATCGATACAAAAGCTACAACTGAGGTACTAATACCACTCTATAAAGCCTTAGTAAGACCACACCGAGAGTATTGCTCCCCACACTATAAAAAGACTGAGACTCTGGAAAGAGTACAGAGAAGAGCAACCAAAATAATTAGGGGACTGGAGACTAAAACATACCATGAACTGTTGCAGGAACTGGGCTTGGCTAGTCTAGGGAAGAGAAGGACCAGGGGGGACAGAATAGCAGTCTTCCAATATCTGAGGGGCTACCATAAAGAAGAGGGGGTCAAGCTATTTTGCAAGGCACCTGAAGGCAGACAATGAATAATAATGGATAGGAATTGAACAAGAAGAGACTCAACTTGGAAATAAGGAACATTTTCTGACAATGAGAGCAATCAACCCATGGAATAGAAGGTGCCTTCAGAAGTTGTGGGAGCTTCATTACTGGAAGTTTTCAAGAAGAGACCAGACTGCCATCTGTCAGAAATGGTGTAGGGTCTCCTCCTTGGGTGGAGGGGGTTTGGACTAGATGATGACCTACAAGGTCCCCTCCGACTCTGATAATCTTACAGAAGTGGTGCAAAGAGCCATGGAAAGGCACATGCTTGTCATCGCAATACAACATAGAAAGACCTGTAGATGGATTAGAGAACAAACAAAAGTATACAGGATCAAGAGAGTCAAAGAATGTAAATGGAAATGGGCTGGTCACCTAGCAAGGAGAACTGAGGGCAGGTGGATCAAGGCAGTCATAGAATGGATCCCACTTGATCAAAAGCATCCACAAAGAAGACCTAAAACAAGATGGAGTAACATCAGCAAGTATTGCAGGCCCAATTGGTCAAAGAAAGCTCAGGACTGTATTGGTTGGAAATATGAGTAACAGATCTTTGTATTGCAGTGGATAGACAATGGCTAGAATGATGATGATGATCATGATTCAGGAATCCAAATTAAGCCACTTCTGGTAGATGAAGGTCCAATTTTGTTTAAACATAATTTATGAAACTCCCTTTATAACTGACATCATTATCATACCTGTAAGAGATTGTCCTTAGGCTGAGAAGAGGAGTATTTCTACAATCAGTAGATGACAAATCCTGCTGCAATCTTACCCAATAAACTGACTCTTAGTCTATCATGCAAATATTCTGCAAACAAGAGATTCAAAAGCTTTGGAGATTCATGAACTCACTAATCGAGAAGGGCTGGAGAGTTCCTATGGTAGTTATCAAGAGTGCGTAGCTCAACCCCTAAACTTGCTCCTTTAATCATTCTTAGCAGCTAAGAGGCCTGACAAAACTACTCAGAGTACTGAAGAATCCTTGGGAGTGCTCCTGATTCATAACCTCAGACCACGATTCCATGTCTTGCACTCAGGATGACACATGCTGTGGCTCCCTCCTGCATGTCATTATTTCAGCTTGTTCATCAGATCATAGAACCCTACCTTTGAGAGAGGCCATTGAGGTAATCAAGTTCCATCTTGTGAACAGGTGGGGAACTAAATCAAACTTCCCTGCAAAACAGTGATGGTATTCTATTAGTTTGGCATGGTTCAACCGAACCAGTAGCTCCAAGGGTCATCTGTGAGTGAACCACAGATTCTGAACCACTCTGACGATCATCTGCTGAACCCTTCTGCCTGCCCAAGCTCTATACTGATCTTTATTTCCTGATTTTGAAGTTCAGCTGCTTTGTATGGCACAGTGGATTGTTGCGCATCAACTGTTGCAGACACAGGGAGAGTGTAGGATTGCAGGAGAAGGTTAGTAGCAAACCCTCTGCATGCACACAAAGCACGCATTTGGTGCGCACAAAACACACCCATCAAGCCACGCCCACATAACTGGTCGTAAAAAAAATTGAAACCCACCACTGCTGCAAAATGGAAAATCAGTTCTGCATAATCTAATGAAGGAGCCCTCATTCTCTCAGGAAACTGGTTGCATTGTCTAAGTTGCTGTTTTTCAACCTGAGCAACTTTAAGACGTATGAACAACCCCCAGAATTCCTCAGCCAGCTTGCTAACTTCTGTTACAGGTATTTAGCATTAACCAAGTCTAACATCCCACCCCCCACCCAAGCAGACCCTACACCATTTCTGACAGATGGCAGTCTAGTCTCTTCTTGAAAGCTTCCAGTGATGAAGCTCCCACAACTTCTGAAGGCAATTTCTGTCCCAATGAATATAGAATAACAGAGTTGGAAGGAACCTTGTAGGTCATCTAGTCCAACCCCACACCCAAGCAGGAGACCCTACACCATTTCTGAGAGATGGCAGTCAAACCTCTTCTTGAAAGCCTCCAGTGATGAAGCTCCCACAACTTCTGAAGGCAACTTCGGTTCCATTGATTGATTGTTCTTGCCGTCAGAAGGTTTCTCCTTATTTCCAGGTGAAATCTCTCCTTGATTCACAACCCCAATTGAGCCCAAACTTTCTGTTGCTAAATGAGACAGTTGTTAAGGGAGATTCACTTCATTTTGTGACTTTTTTTGCCACAGGTATTAAGTGAATCAATGCAGTTGTGAAGTCAGCAACAGGGTTATTAAATGACTCTAGATTCCCCATTGACTTTGCTGTCAGAAAGTCACAAAATATGAGTCAGTGGCCAAGCATCTGAATTCTGATCATGTGACCATGAGGATACCTCAATGATCAGAAGTGTGAAAAATTATTATAATGGTCACTTTTTTCAGTGCTGTTGTAATAACTTTGAATGGCCACTAAATGAACTGTTGTAAGTTGAGGCCTTCCTGCATTTCCTTTTATTTTATTATTGTCTGTTATTATTAACATTCTTGCAATTTAAAACCATCATTGACCTCCTGGCCTCTGAAGTAACAGAGGAAATGGCCTTCTTAGAGATGATGTCAGGATTCTGGCAGTTACTCCAATTAAATCCTGAGCCTCGAGCCACACTTCCAAAGCTTATCTGGATTTATTAGAAGTTAACATACCGGCATTTGCCTGGGCGTAGACAATTCTGAGACATGGAATTCACTGTCACCTTTGATCCTGCTTTCTTCCCCACCCCTCTGGGTGTATCATCCAATGAATAAAAGGTCCATAGCTAAGAGTCATCAATCATGCTCTCCAATTAGATTTTTGCCAGGCAGAAGTTTCAGTCATCTAATCAGTCTCTGAAGAAAATATGTATCGAATGTACTTTCGATTCCACACTGTTGCCTGCTCTTTGAAACTCCCCCCTCCTTTCTGTTGGCAACTATAAGACATGTATACAATATGTTTTATGAGTTGACATATATTTAAAGACAGTATTCAGACAAAAAGTTCTGAATTTCTTCAAACTTTTTTCATAGTATTCCATTTTTAATCTCTTGGGGCATCATTTTTGAATCTACTCCAACTTGTCCAAATTTCTTAAAATATGATATCCAGAACAGGACACAAAGTGGAATGATTATGTACAAAGTTAGAAACCACTCCTCTCCTAGAAGAATGAAATATTTTGGGAAATAATAAAAAAGGCAGAATATTATTTTTCCCTGAAGGAGAAACATGCTCTTAGAAAGCAGCCCCCACCTTTCTTAATTGCCCCAGCAGGATTGAGCCAGTCTATCTACAAAACAAACTACCTTCAGCTCCAGGATGATGGGATGAAGACATGACCTTCAGGACATAATAGGATTAACCTACTGAGACACAGAGCCAACTACACTGCACACTCTCCTAAGGACATTGCATCACCCTCCAAACTTCAAACAAACTTAGCTCAGGCAACCAATAGAGCCAGCTATGACCCCTGCATGACCCCTACAACAGCCAACAGAATACATGTCCTTGCGCAGGAACAGGAAGCTCAAGCGCAAAGCCCAAGAGAAGGTATAAATATACCCCTCACTCTCAACTCCATGTGGTCAGCTGTGTGCTTCTGCTTCACAATTAAACCATCTTTACAATCAGCTTCCATATTTCCAGTGTCTTCCTCTTGGCTTGGAATGGAACAAGTGGACATTTCTTCCAACAATTACTTTCTATTATTCAGAAGCTCTATTTCCACTGATGCTACCTAAAACTTTTTTGCACTGAGATCTTTCCCATTCTGTATCTCTAGATTTTTTAAAATTTCCATTTCCTTGTCTTTCCTTACAAGAATTTTGCATTTGTCTCTGTTCAAATTTCAGCTCATTCAACCGTTTTGAATTTTACTTCCGCCTTTTAGGATACAAGCCATCAGCAAAACTGATAAGCATTCCCTTCATCTCCAAACAATCAATAAAAGGGCTGAAGTATGCAAGAACCAAGTGTTATATTGGGGAAACTCACCAGAAGGGATCTGTTGACAAGCACTCTTCCAGAACGATTGTCAAATCATCTAGGTAAACTCTTAATCATACATCCAGCCCACACTGAATGAGGGTGCTAATCAAAGGGCATGTTGAAATTATTTGTGGAAAATATATAACTACATCGTGCCTGCTCTATTAAGGACGTCACCTAATAAAAAAATGAAAAAGAGATGTAAATGAAGTCGGATAAAACTTGTTCTTGACAAATTCATGCCCAAAGATTTCTAGTGGTTGTTTTATAGCCAGCACACCTAAATGAGCTAACAAGCATATGGAAAGGACATGGCTCATAAGCCAATTGAAGCTGCTGCTAGCTGCTCCTATCTTCACTGAATAGCTTCTATATTATTTTTATTTATTATCTTCTTTGGAACATCATTGTCAACTCTGGAGCTGGCCTAACTGAAGCCATTTTGAGGCTCATTACCAAAATGAAGATGAGGGTTGGGGGGGGGAGGGTGATAACTGTGGTTTGGAAGTCAAAACAAAAGACTTTCCCTTCATTTTAGGTATTCATAATATCCTTGGCCAAATTCCCTTTATTCTGCATTTCAGCTTCCCTGAGCTCCTTCCAGGACATCTATATGTCCTCCTATTAGTTTCCTAGTACCAAACACACTTAAAGATTTCTGTTTTCAGAGGTTTTCAGCACCATCAGTGAATTGTCCTCATAGTGAGACAATGAACCAGTGGAACAGCTTGCCTGCAGAAGTTCTAGCTGCTTCATCACTGGAGGTTTTTATGAAATGACTGGACAGCCACTTATCTGAAATGGTAAAGGGTCTCTGCTTGAGCAGAGGTTGGACTAGAAGACCTCCAAGAACCCTTCCAGCTCTATTCTAATTAACTTGATCTATGAAGAACAGCTGCAGAAATTGGGTATGCCCAGTGTAGTGAAAAGAAGGACTGGGGTGACATGATAGCAGTTGTCTAATATTTGAGGGGCTCTCACTATTAGGACAAAGAAGAGGGGGTCCATCTATTTTCCAAACCACGAGAAGGCAAGGCAAGAAGCAATGGACAGAAACTAATCAAGGAAAGAAGCAATTAAGAACAAAGGAGAAACTTTCTAACAATGGGAACAATTAATCAGTGGGACGGCTTGCATTCAGAAATTGTGGGTGCTTCTGTTCTGACCCAGGCTTTGTCAAACTTAATGAAACACAAGCTTATTTAAAGGCAAAATCTATTTTAATGCAACGCTGGGAATTACTTGCATTCTCAGCCAGAATTAATTATAAACAGTTCTCCCAGATAAGAGCATGCCTTTCAGTGCAGTAGAATGCTGCCAATGCGGAGCTGGTGTTGTGACGATGCGGCATGCGATCTTGGAGGTCTGAGATCGCTGCTGATATCTTTGCTCCTGGATAAAAGGAAACGCAAATCCCCTTTTCGTTCTAAGTATCGAATCAGAAATGTATTATTGGTGGAAAGCCGTTATTGCATTACAGAAACAGTTCATTTAACTTGTTCTTCTTCTAGTTTAATTTCTAATAAATATTCCATACATTTTTTAAATCACCTTTCAATCAGTTACCTGTCAAAATCTTATCTTAAGTCAGTCAGTTTATCAAATAGAAAACCTTTCTGTTTTTGAATCTTTATCATTTACCTTGAAGTATTTGTGTGTATGAACCAATTCATCTTTATACCTTGTTCCTCCATTTTTTGTATAGATTTAAGTTTCACCCTTTTCATTCAATATTTTTCACCATAATCTAACTGTTTGTTCCTTTTTGTGTATCATAGGATAAGAAAATGCTTCAATAGTTGATAGCCAGGAGTGAATATTTTCTAATAACATTCTTTTATATCTTCTCCCCACGTTTAACCACAGAGACTCCCGGATATAATGTCTTCTAAGTACCCCCTGTATTTTAGTTCCTTTTGTATCCCATAAAAAAGCAATGCCACCCCAAAAAGGATCATGTTCCTTCTAAATGTCAACAATGCTTAGCATTTCTTAATGTTATCCATTCCTGTAAACCCACATGCAAGATTTCGCTAGCTTGGTAATTACAACTCCCAGTTAGGCCAACAATCCTCCTCTATTGTAGCAATCTTGCAAAGTTATTTAACTTTTTCTGGCTTTTCTTACCTTGCCATATATATTTCACAACACAATGTTTATTCAAAATCTTCAAAGTAATCTTTTTCCAAGCCTAACTGAATTGTTTTGAAACAAATTATAAATTCTGGAGTAATATATTCATCTTGATTTGTTGATATTCTCCCTATTTAATGACAGTTTGTAAGGTTTTCCCATTTTTGGTCAAATCTAGTGTATCTGCCTGGTTTAAGTTTGACAAGTAATTAGTCTCTTTTAATGTAGCTGCATCTGCTGTCAAGTTATATCCCAAATGTATTTGATCTTATTCGTGACCTGGATTTCAGTTAGGTCTGCTAATTCTTCGTTGTCTTGATAACATGTTCTTTGTCAAGAATCTTTGTCTTATCTTATTTATTTTTCAAGCCAGCCATCTTACCATATGGTCTCTATCTTTTTATGCAAGTTTTGGTGCTGTTTTCTAGTGGAATTTCTTTAAAAATAAAAACACAGATCATCTGCAAATGCTTTGCAACTTAAATTCTTCCTTTTTAATTTTATCCCTTTTATGAATTCTTTTCATCTCTCTAATTTTCAATTTACGGCATTTCGAAAGTTAACACAAACAACAAGGTGACAGTGGGCAACCCTTGTCCTTGTTCCTTTTCGCTTATGTCAAGGTAGAGTCCGTTTAATTCACAGCCTCTACCTTTGCGTTTGCTTATGATGTATAAGGTTTATTGCTTGATAGATTTTTTTAACCAAAACCCATCTTTTTCCAGCAGTAACAATATGAATTACCAATTCACATTATCAAATTGCCTTCTGCTGCAATTCCAGAAATATCAGGAGCCATCCAGTGCTCATAGTAATTGATATTGTCCAAGATTACTCCCATAATTGTCTTGAATTTGTCTCTTTGCCAGAAATCCATTTGGATCAGGATGGGATAAAATTACTTTAAGTATTTTTTTTAAAATTATTTTCTGCCAATATTTGAAGCAATTTTTTTTTAATCTGCATTTCGTAGGGAAATAGGTCTAGCTCTTTGGATTGTAATGGATTTGGCCTGCTTCTTTTGGAACAAGTGTAATATAAGCTTCTGACCAAATGATTTAGGTATCTCTTTCTTTAACATAATTTCATTCATACTCTAACAATGGAAGATTCAACGATTCTCTGAAATGTTTGTGAAGAGATAGGGAGAATCTTTCTGTTTTGCTTTATTTGTTTTTCTGTGCTGTAAATAGTCCAGTTTGTTGTCCACAATTCATTAAAATTCCATTAAAATCTCCCATCGTAAACTTATGTAGCAATAGTCGCAGTTCAATTAATTTTTCATATGTAATTTTTTTATAAAAATTCTTTCTTTGGGTTTGTCATTTGCGGTGGCATATGAATTTGCAATCAGGGAGTGTTTTCATATATTATTATCATTATTTACCACAGTTAGTATTCTTTCCGTCATGAATAGTATAAATCAATTTCACTGAAATGGTCTCTTTAATATATAAAACCACTCCTCGGTTATTGCTATTTCTCATCTCTCTCACTTCTTCTGGGTACTTGTTTTCCAAAAACCACAATTTCTTATCTTTTATATTTTCGAATTTTTCTCTCTTGCCACTTGCAATATTGCGTTTTTAATGGCTTTTCTTTGTAAATCTGATGTGAACTTCTCTTGGTTAGGCTATTTTCTCATTGCGTATTTTGTGAAAGAACATGATAGACCTCATCTATTCCCATCCATCATCTTCTCTTCAGTTTATTTCAAAAGCTTCAGCCAATATTTCTATCATTAATCTCAGCTAGATTTTGTCCTTTTCTTCCTCTATGTTTTTGGGAATCTAATGATTAAGAAATTCTGATCTATCCATCTCCCACTCAGGCATACCAACTTTTAATCTTGTTCAACCACAGTTAATCTGTTATCAAATGTCTCCAATCTTCTTATCTTTTTTTTATCTTCTTTCAATTTTTAGTAGTCTCTCATTCATAAATTCATCATCATTTATTTGTTGGATGTTCTCTCACTTTTTCATCTGGTTTTCTGTTGTTCAATGTTCTCTGTTCTTTGTTGATAATCTTCTATCTCTTTCAGTATTCTCTGATCTTGTTTGAATGTTTGAATTCCTTGCATAAATCTCTGCAGGGTCACTTTTTCTTTTACTTTCTTTTTGCCTTAACATTGTCTGTATTGAACGTTTGTCCTCCAGATGGTGGAGAGGAGTGAAGTGGGAAGTTGAAAAACCAGGGAGCTGTTAGTTTCCCTAAAGCTCATTTCAAAACAATTCAAATCTTCAGGTTCTTCTGGACCTTAATCCAATTGTGAAGATAAACGAATTTCAAATTTTACAAATAAACAGTAATAGGGAAAAATAGCCATAATAGTAATGAATAATAAAAAAAAAAAAAAATTCTTCACGGTCTTATATACCTGATTCCAGTCAAATTGGTTAGTAACAAGTGAAAATTCAAAAATGAAGGAAAAAGACCTATTAACACGCACCAAAAAGATAAAAAGTTGGGAAAAAATCCTAAAGAACAGACGGAAAAGTGAGGAATATAAAAGCTAAAAAAAAAAAGGAAAAAATTCTTCAGGGTTCTTCAACACTTAATCCAATTTAAAGAGGTCTCAAATATAACAAGCGCTGCATAAGAGAGAAGAAGAAAAAAAAAAAGGCCAAGAATATAAAAAAAAACAGAAAAAACATGTATGGGAGGTAGATGGAAAGACAAAATACAGCAAGGCAGAAAGAGAAAAAGAAAAAAAAGGCTACTATCCCTAAAAGTAAAATGAAGGGAATCATTAATACTAAAACTTTTTCTTTTGAAATAAAAAAGCAAGCATAAAAAATTTAATTTCCAAAGCAGAAAAAACAAAAAACAGAAACAAAAAACCACGTTCCAAAGTGCTAAAAAATCCAAATAGCTATTTCAAAAAAGCAAACTGTTGAGGAAGGAGTAGCGCAAGCTTTTGGAAAATATTAAAAGACACACTGTCCTTTGTTTATGTTAATCCAAGGGCTCCTTTGTTATAAACACTCTTCTTCCAGGTAAACTTATCACCTTTTTCTTATTCCTATTAAAACTTCAACACCAGACCTCAGCTGTTGATAAAGAAACCCAGAAGAGCACCTGCAATTAATACTCTCCCATGCTCTTACCCTCTATCTAATCACACAGCAATGTCCTTTTGAAAAAAAAAGTCTCAGTTCTTTCTTTCTCAGTTTTGTCTGTTGTCAACCAAGAGAAATAGAAATATTTCCAAGCCTCTAACGTTGGCAGTGTTACAGTTTCTTTGCTTTCAACTTTCCCCTCCTTTATCAGCAAAATATAATGATTAATAATAATAATTTTAAAAAGATATTTAAAAAAAGAAATAACTAAAAGGGAGTCTCTAGCCTAAAATGTTTAAAAAAATCAAGAAGGAGAAAAAAATAGATGAAAAGAAAACCAGTCCAGTTTAAAAATATAGATCATGTATAGGAAAATCCAGCAGTGAGTAAAAAAATAAACATTACTTTGACATTCCTGTTTTAAAATCGCCAACTTAATTCACTTCTGTCAAAACTTTTACAGAATTCTTTCTTTTCCTTAGGAGTGTCCTTTCAGATCTTAAATAAAGGAAAAAGTTCTCACCGCAAACCGGCACACTTCCCCTTTTCTTTCTCTTCCGTTTCGGAGCCTGTCGACCAACCTTCAGCAGCTTTTAATGGCTTGCCTCTTTGTCACTGGCAAAAAAGAGCTTCTCCTGGATCTACCAAGGGACTTTGCAGTATCCTGGGATCAACAGGATTGGCGCTCTTCACTCTCACCAATCTTCTTCG
>BHFT01036989.1:0-10022 GCA_004320025.1 Laticauda laticaudata
TTTGGGTTGGGGGTTTGGCTGTGTTCTGATGGCTGGGGGTGTGTTACTGCCTTAGGTGGCGCCTTGTTGTGCTTCAGCGTTACTGTCTTAGTTGCTGGTATGGGGGAGTTTGAGGTTTGCTGGCCGCGTGAGCTTGTGTTATTTCCTTAGTTTGCTTCCGTGCTTTGGTTCGTGTCGTTGTTGTGCTGCTTAGCCACAGGTTTCGGTGGTCACTGGTGGGCCTTGTGGGTTGCTCTTCGTAGGTAGGCTTCTTTTCTCGTTATGTGGTGCTAGAGGGGATTGAAGCAGGTGAGCTGAGCGGTGCGAGGTTGTCACCTCTCGGCTATCTACTGTCGGGTGTGTGTGTGCCTCCTCTTCCTGTGGCGAGTGTCTATCGTGTAGTCCGTTGGCTCTCCTAGCTTCGGAATATTCGTCATGTGGTGTTCAGTGTAGCCTTCATCTGTGTTGGCACTTGTGGGTGTGGTCTGGTGTCATTCTTCATCGTTAGGTACTCGTTTATTAATGAGGGCAGGTTTCCAATATGGTGTAGGCGCGAGGTATCATCTCATTTATTTCATGCTGTATCTTGTGGGCGTTTTTCTATCTCTATGGCTTCTCTGATTATTTGTTGTTGAAAGTGTTCGGTTCTGGAGATAGTTCTGGTATTTTAATAGTCAATTCATGTCCTGTGGCTTTTGAGCGTGTGTGCGACCAGGGAAGAGGTCAGTGCTTCTTTTTTGATTGAGTTCTTGTGTTCTTCAATGCGTGCACTAATTCTTCTGTTAGTTTGTAACCACCATTATTGTCATGTGGTGGGGAGGCAGTGCAGAAGCGCGTGATGTTCGTTTACGCCTTGGTTTTCTAACTCATTTGTGCTTTAGGGTTTTCCTTTAGGATGGTCAGTATATATTTTGTTGTCCTTGTGCACATCGCAATTTGCTCTTCTTAATTGTGCTTTTAGCTGAGGCACTCTTGCCTGATATTTGTCGTGTAGTTGCCTCTTTTACATATATGGTGAGGAGAGGTGCTTTGCACCATTTCCTTGTTCTCACTGGCTTTGGCATTCTTTTAGGTTGCCGGTTTCTTTTTGATTAGGTGGCTAAATCTTTCTTTAGCGGGAATTTGGCTGCTAAGTGAGAGTTAGTGTGCTGTGTAAGTTTCCGCGTTTTCACACAACTGTTGTTCATCGCTCAGCCAATACTCTCTTCGATTCTGGAGCAGGTGGTCCCAGCTACTGGTAAATTGATCCCTGTGCTGGGTGGTGGTGCGCGCTATATAAGCGACCTAAGTTCATGTGTGAGCAGTGCCATGACGCAGACTTAATATATCTCACTACGTCCTCCGACACTCTTTTCTTCTGGCTAAATGGTGTGCTTCGGTCGGACGCCAATTGCGATATATTTGACTATACTACTCTTCGAGAGACAGGGAAAGTTGCAATTTAGATATGGCTTCTCTGTTTCCATCAATTGGTGATGTTATTTGTGATCGGTGTAGGCTGCGATTGAAAGCTGAAATGCAACAACACTAGGCGTTCCGGGTGCAGGTTATTCTGCGTTTACGCCGTTGTGAGGAAGTTGTTCAGTTTTTCTTTCCTCCGTCTACTTGCGCCAGAATTTATGAAGGTGTCATCTACCGTATTCTGAGCCAGAGTTTGGGTTTGTGATTTCAATATTTTTCTAGACGCTTTGTGTTTCAAGAGATGTTCCTAATGTTAGAGGTATTGCGAGATGACTAGGTGAGCACAGGGGTGATTTCCCACCGATGGGACGCTCCTTTCTATTTGTTTGTATTTTTGTCTCAATTTGCTGCCTCCACCACCAAGATGCCTTACCACCACACTTCCACGCAGAAAAAAGACTCACACCCCACACCAGAGAGGAGACACAAAACCACGAACTAGAAGCCATACTGCAGCTGCACCACTACCCGCCTTCAAAACCCCCTCTGACCCATACAAGAAGCAAAACTGACAACCCACCCAATGACAAGATAGGTCAGCCTCAACCCCCAACATACCTCGATCCCTCTGACCCCTACGAATTCTGACAGACTTTACAGGGCAATGCTCTAAATTAACAAGTCACAAAGCAAGCAACAAGATCACAGCTCACCAGCCTCAAATCCCAGCAACTAAAGGACTAACCTGAGCCAACATAGAACCAAGCCCCCACCTAAGGCAGAACATCACCCCCAGGCCAATTTCAGAACACATTCCAGCCCGCCCTACAATCACAACACAGCAACCCCCACCCAATCCAAGTCACACCCCCCACTAGCAGGTAAAAGCGGAAGAAGCAGCTGCTCAAGCTCACATTACTTCTAAAGAACACAGACGCTGAAGAAACAAGGGCGCTGAAGATGATGGAATGAGACTTCAATCGAAACGTCGTGCCTAGAATACTTATTCCACATTCTTATGCGGGAGAAAACGATCCGAATAACCAAGAGAGTCCACATACAAATTCACCCGTCAAAACCACTCGAAACACAAATACGTATACTATATATATATAATTACAGTACTGATGTATATACTATATATATATACTATATATATATATAATATATATATTATATATATAAGTAATATATTATATATATATAAGTATATATACTATATATCCCACGTCATTGTAGTCTCTCGTTAAAGTAGGTGATCTCATGTAGTTCTGTAAAGTTTTAGCAACGATATAGTTCAGCCAGACTATCTCATTCTCCATCATCAGCTTCTGTATGGAAGTGTGTCTCACAGGTTCCCTCTGTTTTTCAAATTTTGAAACAGAGGGAACTGTTGTAGCACACACTTCCATACATGAAGCCTGTGATGGCAGATGAGATTCTGCTGAAACATTGCATACAACTTTAACAGAACTACATATTGAGCTACAACTACTACTTAACAGAACTACCAATGACGTGGTGATAATACCCGAAGGAAGGACCGTTTATATTGTCTCACAGCACTTTATAAGCTTTTACTCAAAGCTATGATAGTGTCAAAATTTGAAACAGAGGAACTGTGAGACCACACTTCCATACAAGAAGCCTGATGATGGCAGATGAGATTCTGCTTGAAACCATTTGCTACAACTTTAACAGAAACTACAATGAGCTACAACTTTTAACAGAACTACAATGACCGAGGATAGACTAGACGCGTAAGGAAGCTATATGCTGTATTTAGCTTCCCTCTCGTTATTATCCCCACTGTCCCATTGTTATCTTACTTCATGTTAAAGTATGTAGCAACGTCGTCAGAGAATCTCATCTGCCATCATCAGGCTTCTGTTGTGGGATGTGTTACTGTCTCACAGTTCCTCTGTTTCAAATTTGAGGCTGCGTATATTCTGATTGGCTACTTAGGCCTGAGGTCTGCTGTTCATTCGGACTTCGGAGTGTGATTGATGGTGTTTCTGGTTTCTTCTGTCTGTTTTGTGGCTTGATTGGCTGGGCAACCACTCTGTTCTTGTGTTGGAGGCTTTCAATGCAGCTTGGCTCGCCGTGGTGACAAGGACGGCTGCTATTCATCAGCAAGCTGCTATTCATTAGCAAGCTGGGTTCACCTGGGTGCCTGGGGGGGGGGTGTTTTGAGTTGGAGCTAATCAGAGGGAGTCTGTTTGTTGCCCAGGTGTTTGCCTGGCCTGTGGTGCTGGAGGATTTTCTATTGAGGTGCAGGCCTTCCAAATTGTATTGACAGTCTGCTGGAATCAATCTCTTCATTTCATGCTGTCAGCGTCTTTTTTCAATCTTTATGGCTTCCTCTAATGATTCTGTGGTGGGGTTTTTCTATAGTGGCTAGGCGTTTATGCCATGAAGCTTGATGTTGTGACCTGTGTTTTCATTGGTATGACTAGTGAGGTGGTGTGTTCAGCTTTTTTACTGCATTTTTTGTTCATCTAGCGGTACTTATTGTTTCTATTGGTCTGTCCAATGATGTGGCCGGGCATGATGTACAGGGGAATTTTGTATATGCCTTGGTTTTCCAGAGTCAATGCTTTGGGGTTCCTCAGATGCTGCTATTTTGTCTGTTTTGAAGGCAGTCTTGAAACAAAAACAATAGCAGCCATATCGAATCAAGTCACAACCCCAACTAGCAGTTAAAAGGAGAAGCAGCTTGCAAGCTCACATTACTCTGAGAAAGCAACTCTCGTAAAAGCAAAACAAGCCGCTGAAGATGATGGAATTGAGACTTCCATCCAAAACGTTTGCCTAGATACTCTCCCGCAAGTGTGTGTGTATTCCCATGTGATGCGACTCTGTGCGTGTCTCACAGCTTCTTGGTTTCAAATTCGAGGCTGGTCTATTCTTGGAATTGGCTTAGAGCCTGGGTTCTGTATTACATCACTGAGACTTGGAGTTTGATCGTTTGATTGATTGGTGTTTCTGGTTTCTTCTGTCTGTTTTGTGGCTTTGATTGGCTGGCAACACTCTGTTCTTGAGTGTATGGGAATGTGTGTGTGTGTGTGTATGTGTGTATGTGTGTGTGTATGTATGTATGTATGTACATGCATGATATTCAGCTTTGTTTGGGTATTTTCCCACATCATTATAGTTGTGTTTTTAAAGTTGTAGCGACGTTTCGACAGAATCTCATCTGTCATCATCAGGCTTGTGTATTGGGTTTGTCTGTGTGTCAGGCTTTTGCAGCTGTTTGTTTTAAATTTGGTACTAGCCTTGTGCTTTGTTAGAATGGTTTTTTTCTTCATCCTGATTGGTTGGGAGTCTTGTTCTCTGTTTATTGGTCTTAGAGTTTGTTGTGTTCTGCTTGGTTGGCGTTTCTAATATCTTCTGTCTGTTTTGTAGCAGTTTTTTGTCTTGATTAGATGGTAAAATTGTGTTTCATGTATTGGGGGCTTTTAGAGAGGCTTGGCTTCTGGTGAATGGCCGGATATATATATACTGTGTTTCTTATATAATAAGACTGGATCTTATTTTTTTTTTTGAGCCCCCCAAAAATGGCTAGGCCATCTTTTCAGGGGTGATTTAATTCCCCCCCTTGAATCCAAAGGCGGATGGGTGGCGATGGCTTGGATGTTGACTTCAGCATTGGTGGGGAACTTCGTGTCGGGAAACCTTCCACCACCGTTGCTTTCCCTTCTCCCCATGCTGCCACAGTGATTGGAGCAACACCACAGCACTTGGTGCAGCTACATGGCATTTGGCGCAACCGTGTGGGGCCAGCCAGGGCTCCTCCCTGCAACTGGAGTCCGGTGGAGACACTCGGCTTCTGGCGCTTCTGTCGTCGCCTTCCCAAGCATCATTCGAAGGCAAAGCCCATTCTTTTAAAAACAACGCCCTATTATCAGTACGACTAAGCCTCCCCTGCCCGAGAGGGCAACCCAACCCCATGTGGGGAGGTGAATCTCCTGGGGCCATGGTGCAGGATTGGCCCACCCCGAGAGAAGTGGCCAGCTGCCATCCCTTCCTGGCACCAGGCAGAGCACGAAGAGCTTCACCTGGGGCGCCCAGCACAGCTGACAGGCAGGCCCTCCTGCCCGGCGGTGGAGCTCTGGCCAAGGAAGCGAGTGCCTTGAACACAGACAGAGACCTCAAACTTGAAGCCAGACTAAAACCAAGAATGCTACATCACAACCACCTGCTCAGGACATCACATCAGAAAACTCAGGAAATTACACCACAAGAATTCAAAACGTTGCAACACAGTAAATGACCCAGGATATCACAGCACAAGACCAAGGATACCACAACAATCAATCTCAGAAGGTCATCGTACAACCCATTACCCAAGCCGTTACTACACAGGAGGCTAATGGAAAAGAGATCAAAACACAAATGACCCAGGAGATTANACCAAGCCGTTTAACCCAAGCCGTTAAAACTCGAGAGGCTAATGGAAAAAAGATCACTACAAAACAAACGACCCAGAAGATTACAGTACAAGATCCAGGATAACTCCACAACAAAACTCACAAGGCCATCACACAGCCCGTTATACCAACATCAACTCCATCAACCAATCAAGAGGCAGCAGCGCAGCCAACCAGCCAAGCACACCAGCCCCCACCACCAGTATTTATAGAGAGATGGCAGCTTCAATCACACACTGCTTGCACTGGCATGAAGCCGAAAGCACCAGCCTGAGGATGGCGAGTGGGACCTTGCCGAAACGTCAGCAAGATACTCTTAATGTAACACGGGAAAAGACCCAAACACACCTAGAACAACATACCTGTACCCGTGAAATTCAATGAAAATAAATACACACACACACACACACACTCAGGGATAGGTTTGCAGATAACCAAAACGCAATTTTGAAGTGTATTTAGGGACCTAATATTTTCAGTATATATATAATAAGCAATGCCATCGGTGGTGGTATTCTACTGGTTTGGCCCAGTTCAGCCAAACCGGTAGCTCTGAGGATCATCTGGGAGTGAACCATTTTGCTCTGATGATCAGCTGCTGGGCCCGCCTGCCCGAGCTCTGTTCTGACCATTATTTCCTGTTTTTCAACCTCAGCTGCTTTGCACGGCACAGCGGATTGCCGTGCATCAGCTGTTTAATACACAGGGAGAGTGCAGGATTGCAGGAGAAGGTTAGTAGCAAACCCTCTATATGCGTGTGCTCACCGAACCAGTTGTTACACCGGTTGAATGCCATCTATCATGACCCAGAAATGTGAGTTCTCTTTAGTAGCATTTGCTTCTACAAAGATGTTCTCCTGGAGATCTATATGGCTTTACTCTGCTGATGTTTTGGCCTTTGGCAAGGGAAAATGAGATTGCTTGCTTCATTGTATTGCAATCTTTTATCTTTGATTGCAATTTCTTTCTCTGATTATTGTGAGCTACCCAGAGTTGTGAAAAAATGAATGATATACAACTTTAATAAATCATTACTATTATGGTTCATTGCAGAGTCATCCAGATGTTTAAACAGGATTTGGCATTTTTATCTACATAGCAAGTCTTTCCCAAGGACCAGGGATAGGCAGATGTTGTCTAATGATGTTAAAGGAGTCCTGCTGGCACAGTGATTAGAATGCAATATCGCAGGGTAACTTTGCCCACAGTCTGGAATTCTATCCTCAAGGCTGTCTCAGTCTTTCATCCTTCTGAGGTTAGTAAAATGAGGACCCAGATTGTTGGGGGCAACATACCCAGAGTAAAGGGGACAGTGTATCAGTTTAAGTGTGATTACTATTGCTATCATCACAGGATGTAAGCTGTTCCAAGTAAAGCTGCCTTTTGCAGTTGATTGATGATTATTTTGTCAATGCTGATGGTATTCAGGTAATGCTCCAGTTGGTTTGGAATTGCATCCAAAGTGTCAATTATTATTGATATTGTCTTTGCTTTTTTTTGCTCCAGTTAGTACTTCTATTTGCAGATCTTTATATTTTGCGATTTTTCTTCAATTCTTTCTTTTCTATTGTGCTATTTCCAGTATTGTTACGTATCTATTATATTATTGTTAATATTACTCTCAAGGTAAAATGAAAGTATTAGGTGCTACACAGTGCTGTGCAGCGCATTTCCAAATATCAAACCACATATTTTCTTTCTGATTGATCTTTTCTTTTTATTATATAGACTTCAAGCTTTTGGAGGCATGCATTTTCAGCTGCTGGGCTGATAGGGTGGTTAGCAAAATCCATGCCAGCTTGCTTCCATCCTTTTTCATTTATACTACTGGTTCAGCAAGCACATTTGTGACTGATGGGGGGAAAAAATGAAAAATTGCAGCTTGGCTACCCAGACAGGAAACACAGAGCTTAGCTTAGCACCCATGACAGGGAATCAGTGGCTCAGACAGAGCAAAAAACCTTATTGCCTTTTTCTATTTGGCTATAAAGCTCCAGGGGTCTGTGTGTGTGTGAGAGAGAGAGAGGGGGGGGGAGGGAGGANGTGTGAGAGAGAGAGAGGGGGGGGGAGGGAGGAAGAGAGAGAGGGAGAGGGAGAGGGAGAAGGAGAAGGAGGGGAGATGGAGAGAGAGTGCGAGTGCAATGTCATTCTATTCCACATTTAAACTAATCCAATATTTCAGCCAACAAATAAATATTGACAAAAGGATTGGAGTCTATATTACCACTTATGGCAGAAATATCCTTAAATGCTAGCTATCTTTTGGTAGCTTATTAGTGTAAGTATTGAAGTTACATCTACAAGATCAACACTTGTTGTAGAATTGGTGTGTCAATTTATTATTTTGATTTCCTTTCTCTCTCCCTTACCATGTTTGCGGCATTCCCCTGAATGCTGGAGTTACACCTCTTCAACTTTTCTTCCTGCCCTCATATTTCCAAATGCATCAAAATGCTTTTAAAGGAAATTTTCACTTTATATTTCCTAGTTATATTCCAATACTACTGTAGGCCTAAACTTTTGAAGCCAACTGGGCTACTAACCCAGTTTCTAGGGCTGGTAGTAGTTTCCTTATTCCTAGTAATTGTATCAAAGGGAAATATGATTTTTCAGGAAGCAACTTTGTTTGTTCTGGTCGGATTAAAATCTGAAGCTCTGTGTTGACTTTGTGCTCTGTTTGGCCTTGTACAACTAATTGGCAATTTAGTCATTGGCAGCATTTCAAGGGAGATAAAGGTGGGTGTTTATCAGCCTTATTCCAAAAGACTGCAGCAGCCTTCTGTTAGACTATTCATAAACCGTTGGGACTCATTACGGGATGTGAATGCATATAATTCACAGTGTTGAAATAATAAAAAAATGGTTTTTGGGAACAGCATGTGATTGTTACTATCTCAGGAAGCCTTGGTCAGAACAAAACATCCAGTGGACTCCTTAGATGTTGAACTTGATTGTTTGCTTTAAGACGTTTCATTACTCAACTAGGTAATATCAGTGCAAGTCAGGTATCCATGGAGTCATCAGGAGTCTAACTTGACTATAGGATACTGTTCATCTTTTATAGATTTTCATGTAACGCTAAAGTAATGGAATTTGGGAATTGTCAATTCTGTGCCTATTCACCAAGGGAGCATGTAAATTCAGGGTTCTTCTTTGGTCCCCAGCTGAACAAGCAGGATGCCAGAGCAAAGCAATGATTACTGAGCAGCTCTATTTGGAGCTGCTGGCATTGGCAAGAGTTCTTTGGTACTCTGTTTTATACAGGAGACCTTCAGGGAGATAACATCCTCATTGTTGAAGATACATATCACCAGGTGATCAGCTGTAATAAGAACATCTGTACCCTTCAGATCAGAGACACCACTGGAAGCCACCGGTTCTCTGCCATGAAGAGACTCATCATCTCGAAAGGCTATACATTCATGCTAATATATTCTGTGACCAGTAAGCAATCTGTAGAAGATCTCCAACCAATCTATGAGAAGATCTGTCAGATCAAAGGAGTCATTCAAAAAATCCCAATTATACTGTTAGGAAACAAGAGTGATGACCAGGGGTGGGATTCGGGTTGGTTCAGGTGAACTGGATGTTAAATTTACATCTGGTTTGCTTAACTGGTAATTGAACTGACCAAATGGCCCTGCCCACCCCCTCCCAGGATTCTTCACACATCCCATTTTGGATGCGGGTAAGTGCAGGATCTGCACAGAAGCTCTGGGAGAGCAAAAAACAGCCCCCCTGGAAGTTTCAGAAGTCTGGAAACAGGCTTGTTTCCAGCTTCTGGAGTGCCTCTGGAACCAGGGAGAGGCTGTTTTTGCCCTCCTAGAGACTTGAGGGAAGCCTCTAGACTCTGGGGAAGGTGAAAAATGGCCCTCCCGGAGGTTCGATAGGCCATGTCCACCATGGCTATGCCCACCCAGCAATCGGGCAGAGAACCAGTTGCTGGGATTTTTGAATCCCACTCCTGGTGATGACCCTCAAAGAGGAGAGGGCACTTTTGAAGGAGAAGTCCTTGCTGTCAGCTTTGGAATTCAGCTGCCACATTTTTTTTAGAGAGTTAGAGGAGTTGAAAAGTTCAAGGTTATTGTGTATGTTATATTAAGAATTTCCAGTTGCAGTTAATTGGTTCTTGTGGTTTATGAAGTGTAGAAGTGGGAGGAGAGAAAGTGGATTCTGTGTAATGTGTGAAAAAACTTTCACTTGGGAAATTGC